>ARYC01021183.1:0-18927 GCA_000711775.1 Oxytricha trifallax
CGCTCTAATTAAATTTGCTTTCGGTTTATCTCTTTTGCAGTGATAGGAAACTTGCAGTCATTGGTTCTGCGTATTGCCCACCTTTCCATGTACATGGTGAGGTACTTTTACGCCTCTCAATGTCAAGGATACAACTTTAAATTGCTAAATGAAAAGCATACTCAATCACATTTGATGGAGATTTATTTTGGATATTCCTAGACACACTATGACCTTAAAGTCTGATGCTCACTGAAAGAGCGACAAGTAAAAATTTAGTTAACGGTCGACCACCCCAAAACCCCTTATCATCTTAATTGAATGAAATTGCAAAACTCAGCCATTGAAAATATTTGTTATTTTTGTGCACTCGACACAACAGCCTTGATTGATTGATTGATTGATTGATTGATTGAACAATAATAACTTCGTTTATTACATCGTTGTTTTCTTATTAAAGATCTATATTTTTGTCAAATACTTTGTTCTCATGTTAATGTATCATTACAAATATAAAATGGTCTATTTTGGTAATTTATATCTATGCAGTCTTTGATTTGAACATTTCTCAAGTTACAAAGCAAAATGAAAGATTAAATTATTAGTTTTTCATATTGTTTTCATTCAGCTACATTCACATAATCATCTGCTTCTTCTACCTTGCTTTCATCATTTTAAATTTTATGAAATCTTCACGTGCTTCTTTCACCTGGCTCATATCAGTGCCCTCATTTCAGGTGATCCGTTTATTAGGCAACCTGTCAATTCACGTTAAGGTTCTGCGCTCTAATTAAATTTGCTTTCGGTTTATCTCTTTTGCAGTGATAGGAAACTTTTTTTTATTGTTTTTATCTTTTTTAAACCATGAATCCAATTTATAAAGCTTATAAATGCTTTGATTTGATTTGTTTGTTATTTGTTAGAGTTTGGTGTTTTTTATAGTTTTTTTGTTAAATTTATGTTAATGTTTATATTTCAATCACTCAAAATGAACATTTTCATGATATGGAAGATGAGTGAATTTTATCTTATATAACTTCTACTCTATCATCTCTTTTGATATGTTTGATTTTGAGTTTGGTCTTATTTCTTTTTATTTTGCCATTCGTATCATAGATTGAGAGACTCTCGTTTCTTCAATTTTTGCTTTTTTGTTTTTTTCTCTTATTTTGTACCATTTAGAGTAGTAAATCGTTTCGATTTATATTGCACTTTATTTTTATTGCTGCTATAGCCCACACATCATATTTATAGTCTCCAACTTTCCAGTTCTTCTCTTTCTTGATAATATCCGTGAGTTCCCATGACACTTCTAAGACTTGATAATTCCACTCTCAAAGCAAAGTTTGAATTAGTTATTGATACTCTGGTAAAAGTTCAACATTATATTCTCAAGCTTGAGATCACTGTGAACAAAACCTAATTTATGAAGCCCTTTGATAACCTTTATAGTTTAGGTTGCTATTAATGCAAGCTATGTTTTCTTTAATCAGTTATGAAATCTCTGAGGGTCATTTCATATAGTGGGAGTCTGAAAGCTACATGATCTTTTGAAAGGAGAAAAGCATCTAGCTTTATTAAGTATTTGCACTCTTTAAACTTTGCCTAATCAAGAACTTAATAGTCATTAATAACCACCATTTAATACTTATCATCACTAATGAGATAATTGAAAAGATATACTTTGTAAGCATACTAATGATCCTTAATAACCTTCTTGTCATTAGAATCCTCTAGAATTAGCTAGCTTTCGAGAGAAGTATCTAAATCAATCAATACAAGTACTGGAATTTTCTTGTATTGTATTTTAATCATGATTTTAGTGACCTCTAATGCTAAGAGGTTGCGTGCAATCCTCACATACTGTGATTCGCTTGGTTGTTAAAGCTTAGCAACTTAAAGAGGCTCCCTTGCTTTTCTTTTGTTAGCAACTTCAGTAGAGTGTCTTAATCTTCAACTTCTATTTCTCTTTTGTGGGCTTTTAAAAGATGCTTCTTTAAGTCTCTTGTATGCGAGAACTGCTTATGGCATTCAAAGCAATCATACTTTCGGGGGGGGGGAAGTTTCCTGCCTCGTACATAAAAATATGTAATTTTTATTATTTCAAAGAATCTTTTATCATCAATTATGATAAAGTTATTTTTAATTTAGCTTCAAATATCATTTCTACCTTGATAATGAATTTACATTTTAAGGAAAATCACATTAATCATTAATAAAAAACATTTTTTTAGCCTTGTTTTTAATATATAATTTGATAAAGAATAATTATGTATCTTGAAAATTATTTATTAATAAAAGTTTTTTAGTACATGGTTACTAAAATTGAAATTTATTTGATTTTAATATTTTTATTGCCAAACAATATACAAAAAATTTAATGATGGGGGAGGAAACTTCCGAAGGGGCAGGAAACTGTCTGGAGGCAAGAAACTTTCCCCCCATACTTTCTATCAACTTTGTCATGCTTTAAGTATATAGTAGGCTTAGCTTCCTTATGGACCTTCATATGCCTGTCAAGCAAGATTTATGAGAGAAGTCTTTTTCGCACTTATAACAAATAATAACTTCAACTTCACTGCTTGCATTGAAAATTTCATTTCTAACTTTCTCCTCCTCTCTATCTCCCAAAAATTTGTTTGCCATTTATTTTATATTATTATTGAAATATATTTGAAATGGGTAAATTCAAAAATAAAAAAGAGATGTTTTTTTTAATTATATATAACTGCCAGTAATTAGGAGTGTTCTTAATTCTAATTTGAAGACATTAAATTAAACAGTAATCACTTTTAAATTTAATTAATTAATAAATATATTTATATTAAAAAGTGGCAGGGGTTAAGTTGTCCTGGTGGTCAGCACCGCAGCTAGAGATCCAATTACTAAAGCTCTTACAATCTTTGGAACTCCTATCAGTAACGATATTAAGAAAGTATAATCAAAATGGGGAGACTGTTATAAAAGAATCAAAAATGAAATGAATTAATATTATGTTCTAATCAAATTTTACTAATGTTTTTTAAACTGTAGGTATTTCGAATTAATTTCATATGTTACTAATCACTCAACTAATTAACTAATCACACATATTTTATTCTGATATTTAATTTTTTTTGACTTTTCCAAATCATTTCTATTTTAGGGCATCGAACTAGTTGTTGCTGTAGTGATCTTCAAGTTTTTTTATCAAAATTTTGAGATATCTTCAGGGTATCTTCAGGATATCTTCCTCAAAAAAATAAAAAGTGTGGAGAGTGTGGAGTTTGACTAAAATAACAACAACAATAAAAGCAGCAATAATAGTAAAATCAACAATAATAACAGTAGAATCAACAGTATTTACTGTTCTGGGATTTTTGAGAATTTTCAGAATAAAATTTGTAATTTAGTTTTCATTTTCATCAACATCATCATCTTCTTTATCATTATCATTAGTTCTTAAACATGAATTTAGAAAGTTGGATTTTTTGGGGAAAATCCCAGAACAGTAAATACTGTTGATTCTACTGTTATTATTGTTGATTTTACTATTATTGCTGCTTTTATTGTTGTTGTTATTTTAGTCAAACTCCACACTCTCCACACTTTTTATTTTTTTGAGGAAGATATCCTGAAGATACCCTGAAGATATCTCAAAATTTTGATAAAAAACTTGAAGATCACTACAGCAACAACTAGTTCGATGCCCTAAAATAGAAATGATTTGGAAAAGTCAAAAAAAATTAAATATCAGAATAATATATGTGTGATTAGTTAATTAGTTGAGTGATTAGTAACATATGAAATTAATTCGAAATACCTAAAGTTTAAAAAACATTAGTAAAATTTGATTAGAACATAATATTAATTCATTTCATTTTTGATTCTTTTATAACAGTCTCCCCATTTTGATTATACTTTCTTAATAATGTTGACAGCCATATCTTCGTGTGAGCTGTTACTGATATCTATCTTCCAGATACTAACTTCTACCAATTCAGAATGAACACCCTTGAAAATCTTGACTTGTGACAAGTTTTATTGTAAAAGTGAAAAAGTTTAATTAGTAAGAACTGAGTCATACACCCGGCCAGACCTCCTGGACCACCTGACCACCAAAAACTATGCCAGACCACCTGACCACTTTTTAATATAAATATATTAATTAATTAATTAAATTTAAAAGTGATTATTGTTTAATTTAATGTCTTCAAATTAGAATTAAGAACACTCCTAATTACTGACTGTTATATATAATTTTAAAAAACATCTCTTTTTTTATTTTTGAATTTTCCCATTTCAAATCTATTTCAATAATATTAATTTCTATTTTAATATCAGAGATTTCAAGTGATAGCTTTCACTTTTTATTGCTGCCAAAGGTAAGTCTAATTTAGTTTGATGGAAGTGCTGTTTTTTTTCTTCTTAAAATGTTTGCGCTCATATTTAAATTTGAATTTAAAATTATAAACTGCCTTTATTACTGAGAGCTAATATGATAGCTTTGAAAGCCTACATGTTTCAAGTGAAATTTTTGGCGTATTAGAGAAGAAATGTGAGTGCTATGTCACGATCTAGCAATAAATGTGGGTGAGAAAGTATCCATTTTAACTTTCAATAATAAGTTAATTATAGTATGTACCTATTTAGAAGGTACTTCTAATTAAGTAAGTATTGCTTTAAGAGGTATTTTGTGATTTTTTGATTAAATTTAGGGTGTTCCTAATTAAGTACTAGCATTAATTAAATCTATTAATTAAGTACTATCATTTTAGGAGCTGCTCCTAAATAAGTACGTACCAGTTTAATGAAAGAAAATATCGAACTATAACAGTTGAAATTGATTTCAATCTCTCAAGTTTGAAACCAGTTCTGAAAATCTTTTCCAAATCAGTTTTAGAGGTTGATATTCTAAAAAATGCCATTTTTAATAGCATGTAGTACAAAGGTATATAATTGAAATAAATAAACTTAAAATTTAATATCATTTCTAAGATCTGGAAACAAGATGGAGTCAATAAATGATGCAATGAAAATATTGAAGCTCTAGAATTGATTCAATGATTTAGAAGCTAGTAGGATTTGCATCGCTACCTGGTGCAGCAAGGTAATGAACTCATAAAAACTTATCTTTATTATGGAGTTAGTTTTTTCCTGCCATCGATGGAAGTCACTAAAATTTCATTTTGAAGAGCTTTACTCTACAAAGAGAAGAAAGCATTGAAAACTGAAGATGTAAAGTTTGCATAGATTCCAAACTATCCAGAAATTTCAATGACTAACTTAAATGATGATGCAATTAATGGCCAGATGTTAGGCAGTACTGCCTACAAAGAAGATGTTGTCAAACAAAATACATGAAAAAAAATATTTCTTTGGCATACTTGCATCAATTAAAGGAGATTACTTGAATGGATTATTCAAGAATCTCATAAGAAAAGGTACAGCATCATTTCAAAAGAAAGGAACAAGCAAGGGATCAAGATAAGTTGAGATCTGGCTAACAGAGCTGCAGAAGCATCCTTTTATTTCAAGCAAGATTTGTATCTTAACTCTCTTGAAATATCTAGCAGCTGGCATCTTCTTGATGAATGAATTGAGCAAACTTCACAGAGAGCGAAAGTCGCAGACAAAGTATGAAGTCAGCAAGAGACTTTATTAAAATATTTAGCGTCCAGAATCAATGTATATAGATGCTGGAGCTGGCAGCAATAGAAGATACCTAGGTGGAGGGAAGTAATGGGTAAAAGAAAAGAAAGAGAAGCCTTCTCCTACTAAAGAATTTTAAATTTGACTTATATAATCATTAATTTAGCTCTAATATCTATTTATATACATTCACTATCCCTTCTTTAGCAAACTATTAAGCCAATTAATTATCTACTCTCTTCGCTGAACTTTTAATAAAGAATACTGTATCTATAGGTAGGTCATGCATCAAGTTGTATAGCAGCAGTTTTCTTGCAATGACCTTTTATTATACCCAGTTGAACTCAATTCTATTAGACTATTGACTGTAAGGCACGTTGAACACTAGTGTTATTCTTAGTTGTTTATAACTCTTACTTGTTTCTTGAGTTTTGTGAACAGAAATATTATCAGCAAACATTATAATATATCTTATTCAGGGTGATTCTCTCAGCTGTTCAAAGAACTTGATATACTGCTCCATCTTAATAAAGCCAGTATGAATAACATAAGTCTCAAAACCAACATCCTCGCTAATACCTCCAAGAATTGCCATTATTTTTACCTTGACTTTCTAGTCATATACTTCTATACTACTATGTCTCTTATACCATGATTCTAGATGAATTGAAGTTAAACACAGCCTCGTCAGAGTGATAAACTTAATATTATTCTATTGGGTTCTCTGCATTTAATTATAAATATAATTTAGGTTATTGTTGTAAATTGTCAGAGTGAAATCAATCACTCTCTTGATACGATTCAAACCTTTGTAAGTGATACCATTTCGTTTATAAATCTTTGCAACAGACTATGCAGAGATCTTCAACTCAGGGAACTGGCGGTGAAACATAGTAGCTCGTTGGTCGAGAGAGAAGTGAGCCCAATACTTCAAAATTTTTTAATTAATAATATAGTAATTATGCTTCTATAGAAACTTTGACTTCCTCTAAGGCTTAGAATTCAACAATTATTGCTTTAGTTATACTGCTATGAGGCAGTGAGAGCGAACAGTTGATGGACTTCGCTTTAAGAGCAGTGCAATAGACTTATAATGAATACTGGTTTAACTTCTTCACTTTATATAGCACATCCATATCTCATTTTAAACACTAAATCTATATACTCTTCATCAAAAAAGACCCCCAATAGCTTGCTGTTTTAGTCTTGCATTTAATTAATAACCCCAACTCCTAACAAATTCTTTACAAATTAAAGCACTTATAGACCTTTTATTTTTTTTTTAGAGGTTGTATAAAAATCTAGAATTAAAAATCCATAAATACATAGAAAATATATTATAAATATACATGGAATATTACTAATGATTTTATTAGGAATTTCTCTGGTTTATGATTTAGTTTATATTTTTTAGAATTTAAATAATAAATTTTATATATTTTAACTCCTGGAGCATTTCATTATTTAATTAATATTTTTGATTTATATCTCAATGTATGATTAAATATTAGAAAAAAGAAATAAAGTTTCTTTTTAGTGAACGTTAAATTTCAATAATTTATATTTAAAACAAGAATAATTTATAAATAATTATCTAAAACAATTTATTTCCTTCAAATCTTATAGAAAATTAATGCATAAATAAAATTTTATTTATAATTTGAATTGCATGAATAAATTTAATTTAGTTTATGTAGAGAAGTAATTAAATTTTTGATATAAATTTCAAATTGAAATAATGAAAGATTTATTTATTAATAATAATGGGGGGGGGGGAAGATTCCTGCCCCAAAACAGTTTCCTGCCTCCAACATTAAATATTATATTGTTTGGCAATAAAAATATTAGAAATAAATAAATTTCAATTTTAATTACCATAACCTTGTACTAAACAACTTTTATTAATAAATAACTTTCAAGGTACATAATTATTCTTTATCAAATTATATATTAAAAGCAAGGCTAAAAAAAATGTTTTTTATTAATAATTATTGTGATTTTCCTTAAAATGTAAATTCATTATCAAGGTAGAAATGATATTTGAAGCTAAATTAAAATAACTTTATCATAATTGATGATAAAAGATTCTTTGAAAATAATAAAAATTACATATTTTTATGTATGAGGCAGGAAACTACCTTTTTGGGGGGAGGAAACTTCCCCCTTTGGGTGCATATAAAATTTTAAGGCAGGAAACTTCCCCCCCCCCCATAATAATTATTATAAAAATGGGCTCAAGTAGTAAAAATATTATATTTAATACTTACGCCTATATTTGATATAAATTAATATAAATAAAAAACATTTATTAAATTTTATTACAAAATTGTGTGGAAAATAACTTATCAATAATTTCGTTGTATTTAAAGAATTATAATTATTCAAATTTGTCACTATTTTGACTAACTTCCAGACACCACTGTCCTTTTAGATATCTCACATGAATAGGAGGAACAGAATAAAATTATTTTAGATTTTTCAAGTTAAACGCTTAAAAGTAATACTCAACTGTGTAAAGATGTTGTTGGACGATGTTTCTTTGACATACTTAAATCTAAACTAGTCTTGTTGGTTACTTTACATTCTAAACTTAGATAAATATGATCTATGATATGGAGCAGTATAATCTAAGCGGATAATTTCAATACATTTTTTAATTTTTACTTTAATATAGATGTGGGCACTAGAACCCTTTTCGAATGGTGAAATAATTGCTTGCAATAGTTTGTATATTATGCGGCTGTCTTGCAAACTTATATTTATAGCAAAATCCCTTGAAAATATCATAACTAATTAGAATATTAAGCAAAAATACGAAAGTAATACATCTACCAATTTTCTCTTAATTATTTAAACTTTTTTTCTTTATGATTCCAACTATTACAATATTTTTAATTAATTTTGATTCATACTAGGTTAAATATCAATGATAGGTATTTTTGTTCATTCTTAGCAGGTAATTATCTTGGTTGGAATTTTTAAAAGTGTTTTTAAAACGATAATTGCCTCCATGAACCTGTCATTGTTTTTTATGTTGAAAATTCTTTAGGTTGTATTGGTAGAGAAATCATAATTTATAATAAGGAATAGATAAATTTAATTAATAAGTATTTATTAAAATGAAACTTTTTAAGATGAAGTTAGAACCATGTAGTCTTCACATAAATTTTGTAAATTGCATTTTTGATATCTATTATTTTGTAAAATACTCTTCTAGCAATACAATGAGTCAGTGATAGTGAAGACAGAGACTTTAGAAAATAACATGAAGGAAACGGTTAGGGAAGTTATACTCTTTCTTACAGAGAAATCTACAAGGGATAATGAAAAAATAACAAAACTGCTCGACAACTTCCATTTTATTTAAAATTAAAAATGATTTCTATTATTAATCTTATTGCTAAACCATCTATTTTGGCAGCAATCAACATCTTGAATTTAATCTTTGTGTTGGCAGTCGCTATTTTCCCCTGAAATACTGCTCAATATTTTCAATAAGTGTTCATTATCCAAGGTAATGGCATCTTTTAATTTATAAATTATGAGATAAATGACAAACATAAATACCCAAGGACTTTGACATCAATAATGGTAGCAAACGTAACACGGCTATGATCCTCTATATTTTGGACCATTATGCATCAAACTTTAAGAAGAATGGAATTCAGGTCATTTGCAAATTTGCAAATACCATTTTCATTCTATGCAATTGCTTCATCTACAGTTCAAATACTGATTAAATCGCATTGAATTGTATATACTTCTTAGCTACCTTTTAAAATTTCACTTTGAAATTATGACTTAGTTATTTAATTTTGGGCACATTGGCTTTCCATCATGGATCAAGAAAATATAGAAATCACTCTTTTTTATATATTCGACTGAAGCTCAAGAAGTTATTAAGAACACTATTTCATAATAAGTAAATAATTATATCTGTAGACGGACCTTGAAATTCATGCAATTAGCGGCCTAAATTGGCAAGACTGATCCTTATTAGATTTATCGCTTTCCACATCTGGAAAGCCTCTCTAGTAAAGAGGAAATCCTATAACATATCGAATAACACCTATTAAAATTTGTGACTTGTAGATGACTACATTTAGAAAATAAACGCAATTTAAACCAGCACCTCTGAAACGATTAAAGTACAATTCTTTGGTTATTTTCAATTTGCTTTGAATAAGAGAACTCCTACAAATTGAGATCTATAATAAAATCAATGGTTCTAAGTAGCATACCCTTAAAGGATTTATAAATACTCTGCCTATTCATTAGCAAGCCATTGAAAAATTAATAATGAGCAAATTATTATAATAAGATTTAGGAAATCTCTTGTATCAACTTGAATTGTTTCAGCTTGAATTAATAAGAAACTTCCTAACAACAATCGGTTTAGCATCGGGTGTCCAATTTTTGCATGCTCATTTACTTCTGACAAGAGATTAATGAGAAAGAGCTTGCTTGATGTCTGATATTCGTTAATTTCTTAGCAAAAATATAAAGTTGTGGAAATCAAATAATTAAATATGTACTAAAAAAATATAGAAAAAAGTATTCATGTACAAATTTCCGAGAGAAGGATTTCAAGGTATCGTCCGTAGAGCCGCATCCTAAAAGCTCTAGTGTATCAAAAGCATATTATTTAATTTCATTTCAACACATTTAGTCGGAATCTCGAATGTTTATATAGTTTAAATAATTAAAGAAAGTTTTTATTTTATTATAAGAAGAATAATTAACCCCTTATCTTAAGTGTAAACCTATTCTAATAGGAATATAGCTAGGTCTGTCGAAGAATCAAAAATTGAAAGTTCCAAACTTTTCAACTACAATACTGTGAATACTTAAGAAGAAAGAGGGCTAAATTTCAATACTGCATCTAACAATGCTTATATCATTACTAGAGCCATTTTCCTATTAATAATCTGTCTCAATTATAATCTTATTTCTATTCTATAAGTCATCCTAGCACAGGCATAATCTCAAATTTTACAGCTAGTAACAGAATTGTCGCAAAAATAATGACTGCTAAATTTTAGTTTTCAATTATTAAATTTATATTGCATTCGTGCAAACAAATCAAAACATAAAAGCTCTTACCAATCATTTTTAATTTAAATATTTAGTGGAGTTCAAAACTGCTTAATTCACACTCTGAAGAAATTAATTAAAATGCGATAAAAGTTGTTGTTGTCTTCTTGCCTTAATAGTAGTCTACGCTTTTTATATTTTAATTCTTTTTTATTTCAAACACCCACTTTCGCATTTCCACTAATGGTTTTTCTCATTCTATCATTCAGCATAACTTTAATTCAATTTATTTATTATGAATTATCTGTAATAATACTCATTGTTGTTTTTAAAAATTCATATTATTATTTATATTAGAAAAGTGCTGAGATGTGTTTGATTGATGCATGCAAACAATAAAGTGTAAAGACCCGTCCATGAGCAATTAATTATTTGGAAAGTAAATGAGGCAAGCAGAAGAAAGAACCTGGATTGAGGAGTGGCAATAAAATAATGCTAATATTGTTAACTACTTTTGGGTGATTATATTATTTTTTTAATAATATTAATTAAGTCAACATTTATTTATTAAAATAGTTTCTTTTTAAGAATTTATAATTTTTACTTTGTAATTTGAATAGAATTAAAGTAATTATAGTTACAACGTTTTGAAGAAATTATGAAGATAATAATAAGGAAATTTATGATGATTATGGCTTTGTAAACGTGATTATCATGTTTTAAAAAGCGTATATAATTATAATTTTTAATATAAATTATAAATATTTTTTAAGTTTTTATAAATAATTACAGTTTATAAAATATTATATCAAGCTTACATCCTATACTTTTTTTATGATATTAACCCAAAAAATTACTAACAATAATACTATTATTATACTACCACTGCCCAATCCAGCCTCCTTCTCCTGCTCGCCACATTAGCTTTTCACATAATTCATTGCTTCCAGTCAGGTCTTTACGCTTTATTATTCACATGCATCAATAAAACACAACCTAGTGCTTTCCTAATGTTAGATCACTCTTACGTTCATATCGTTAGCTACTATCTCCATCATATGCTAACGATATGAACGTAAGAGTGATCTAACATTAGGAAAGCACTAGGTTGTGTTTTATTGATGCATGTGAATAATAAAGCGTAAAGACCTGACAAGAAGCAATGAATTATGTGAAAAGCTAATGTGGCGAGCAGGAGAAGGAGGCTGGATTGGGCAGTGGTAGTATAATAATAGTATTATTGTTAGTAATTTGTTGTTTTTTTCTTAAATATAAGTGACTACTTTATAATTACTATATAATTATCTAATACTAAAATGTAATTTATTTATTTAATTTTAGAAGATAACTTACTTATTATAATAATCATCTAGAAATTAAACTTTGTTATAACTACCAAATTTTTATTTTCAATATATAATTTAAACATTTATTTGATTTATTTTTGATAATTAAAAAAATAAATATTTAACATAAATTTTTTATTAACAATATTTAAATAAAAAATAAAGTAAAATTTATTCTAATCTTATTTACCTATTTTCCCAAACAAATTTCTAATAACATTACTATTATTTTACTACCACTCTCCAATCCAGCCACCTTCTCCTGCTCGCGGCATTAGCTTTTCACATAATTCATTGCTTCTTGGTGGGTCTTTACGCTCTTTTATTCACATGGATTAAGTAGACAAATTTTAGTGCTTTCTTGGTGGTGGATCACTTTAACGTAGATATCTTAAAACGATTACACTATTACCTTTATCTACGTTAGAGTGATCCAACATTAGGAAAGCACTAGGATGTGTTTGATTAATCCATGTGAATAATGGAGCGTAAAGACCCGCCTAGAAGCAATGAATTATGTAAAGAGCTAATGAGATGAGCAGGAGAATGTGGCAGGATTGGGGAGTGGTAGTAAAATAATAGTAATTTTATTAATAAATTGGCAAGGTAATAGATTATATAATTTATTATATTCGTTAAAAGTATTTAAAATAAATAAAAAATAAAATATTTAAAGTCATTTAATAACTAATAATAAACTATAAATTAATATAACTTGTAAAAAATTCATCCAATTAAATGAATTTTTCTATATAAAAGTTTAAAATACAATCCTAGATATTATTATTATTCAATTAAAAATATAATAATAAAAAATTATATTATAATTACAAAAAAAATTAATTTTTCTATAGTTATTATCTACAATTTCTAAAATTAATTACATAAAAATCTCATTAAAAATTGCTAAATAAACATTAAAATAAATGCTTTTTCACTAAACAAATTATTAATACTATTAATATTATTTGACAACCATTACCCAATTCAGCCTCCTTCTCCAGCTCACCTCAGAAGCTTTTCACATAAATTGTTGCTTCTAGGCGGGTCTTTACTCACTGTTAATCACATGCATCAATCAAAAACATCCTAGTGCTTTCCTAATTTTGTATCACTTAAACGTAGATATCAGAGATATATCGATTAGACTTACAATTTCATTGTATATACCTCTGATATCCACGTTAGAATGATCCAAATTAGGAAATCACTAGGATGTATTAGATTTTTGCTTGCGAATATTAAAGCGTAAACCCCAACAGGAAGCAATGAATTATTTGGAAAGCTGATGAGGTGAGCAGCAGAAGGAAGCTGGGTTGGGGAGTGGTAGTAAAATAATAGTAATATTATTAATAATTTGTCTGGTATATCATAACTAGATTTGAGATATAAAATTGAATTAAAAGAAGTGTAATTAATTGTTATAATATCATAATTTAAAATTATTAATACTCAAATTGATTTAATTATAAGATGTATTATTTATATAATAAATATAATAGATATATAGATAGATAATAATTTAAGGTAAGTAGATAAATTTAATCAAGCATTGAGAATAAAGACAGATGCAATTTAGTTGTTGTTCACTACTACTTCTCCTTATTTTATTATGTTTCCTCTCGTCTGGAGCTTGTGATTCCTATTTGTCATTCCTTGACAACTTTTCCTTCTCCTCTTGTAATTTGCACTCAATTGTCGAGTCGTCTGGAATGGTTGATATTTTTGCGAGGATCGAGCTTTTGATTTGATCTCGGTTTACCTTGCTCGTTTCCACTCTTTTCGTTGAAGAGGTATAATTCAATCTCTGTAATATTACTGTCGCTTTCACTGAATTACCCTTCGTCTTCCTCATCGTGCTGGTCCAGTATAGAGCTCTTGAAGTCTTTCTGTACTAAGTCCTCCCATGCATCTATTTGGATCAAATTCATCATCACCGTATCTATCTCGTTGTCAATTCTTGACCATAGATTTTGGTTCCTTGTCTCATCGTTGGCTTCCACTTCTGAGTCTTTAATTGACTTTCCTGATTTCCCAATCTCCATCCTCATGTAACCTATCTCTAGGTTGTAGATTAGGTAGTATCTTTGCATATTCAGCCAGTTGGCAAATATTTGAAAGATAGGTTCACCGGGGGTTTCATAGACTAGGCGGTTTGCTATTAGAATTGCTAGTAGACCGCAATCTTCTGGGTCCTTTGTTTGATTAGTCTCCTATTTGTTGATGATTCTGCTCGTTTGGAATTCTTTCTCCATTGTACTAGTCGTTGCCTCGTTTAGTTGCTTAATGTGCTTCTGAATTACCGCGAGGCTCCCGACTTGACTTCTAGTGTCGTATATCTCTGTTTCTCCTGACTTTTTAGTTATTTTCATTATAATCCAATTCATGCAGTTATTAATTGAACTTTGACAGCAAACTGGAATTATTATACCTGCAGTATCATCATGATTTCTCTAATATTTGCAATTCTCTAATTTCCAGTTAATTGATCTAATGCATTTATCGAGTTGGCTTATTCCTATATCATTAATGCTTATGTGTGGTAAGATGACTTGCGATGTTTTGCCTTCTTTAAATTGTACTTCTTCTATCTGTCGCATACACACTTCTAACGTTTCTACCTTAATGTGTTTTCCTGGCATCAAGTCTCCATGAATCATTTCCTTGTGGATATCTTTCCAGTGTTGTATTTATCTCTCTGTCCACAGATCGCTCTCCTTGGTTCCTCTCCTCCTTACATCTTCCCTGTCTTCGAACCTCCTCATAAGCGCTTTTTCTATCTTGATCCTGGTGCTTGGACAGCACACTATGGTAGTCATTCTCGTGATTTGTGGGGACCACCCCTTCTTGGCATGGATTATATTGTCAAAGCCCTAGTACTAAACTTCCGAAAGATCGATAAGTTCTTTAATTTTCATTTGGTTGCTCTAGGCGCAGGATGTCATATCTTCGTACTTGTCAAAGTGTTGTCTCTGCAATTTTAATTCGTTGATTTTCTTGCTTGGGTTAGTGTGCCCTATTTTAAGTCTACTTTTGAATCCCATTTGCCTTGTCAATGGAGTTCTCTCCGCTCTGTCTCCCCTGAAACCAAGTGTCTCCTGATCCATACTCCTGTCCCTGTATTAGAATCTTACTTCCTTTACTTTATCCCAGAACTCTCTTTTGCTCTCTCCTCTTCCATTCATACTGTGGTTGGTACAAGTCTTGTTCTTAAATTTGTTAATATAGTGGTGCGTCCTCTTCCTATTGGTTTCCATCTAATTCTCTTTTCTGTTCATCTTCGATTATTAATTTATATCCTTTTTAATTTTCTATTTTATTATTTAATTATAATTCTCTCCAGATTGCATTAATTATTCTCAATTCTCTTTTTTTAATTTATTTTAAACATTCGGGTTTGATCATTATTCCTCTATAATTTGATGTTGGTCTTCAGCCCTAAGTTTCTTGATGTATGTTATTCTGAACGTCTTCTTCACTTTCTAATGGTGTCCGGCTCTCTTGAGAGCTCCTATTCTATTATTTAGCCAAATCTTATTTGCAATAATCTCAATTTATTAGTTGCTGTCTATGTCTATCAATCTGTTTTCCCTAAGTATTTTCGAAAATCTTGTTGGGTCTCCTACTTGGTTGTTTGCTTCGCAACTTCTCATATGACTAGCGTTTACAAAAATCTTATGGATGCAACAGTAGTGGCTCATTCCGTAGTTTATAGTTGTTCTGTTCTGACTAATGGTCATAATAGTGTCCATAACGTTTTTAGTTATAAATAACTTTTTCTTTTTTTAAAGTTCTTTCTTGCTGATTTGAACTTGCATCTTCGCCTTTTCAGGTATCATGAAGTTCACTGTTTTTTGTTTGACCTTCTTCATATTCTTCTGATCTAGCTCTCTTATAATGTCACACGTGTTGGTGTCTTTAAGTTGGGTAACATTTCGCAGTATTTTATTGGGAATGTCTTTGGGTGTTTTAAAGGCTAGTCTTTTAATTTGGGTCTCCATTTTATCAATTTCCTCAATTTTTAAGTATTAATCTGCCACCAATGGGGTATACTTATAAATCATGAGTGATATAATTTAGGCTACCATAATAGTATGACATATTGTTGGGTTGTTTGACTTCGTAAGCCTCTAATAGAACTCAGTTTGCTTTTTAACTCAATTCAGGTCGTCTTTAGCATTGTTGCAGTATTTAGGCTAATATTCATGCCTAAATATTTTACGCTCTCTACTCTATAAATGCCTCCTATCTCCTTTACTTCCTAGAATTATTTCGCGTCTGTCGGGAATTATGATTTTTTAGTATTTAGCTTTAAATTGTGAGATTTCTCAATTTCTTTAAAACATTTTAAAATTCTCTCTAGTTGTTCCTTACTTTTTACATTGATAAGGATGTCGTCTGCGAATGCTAACATTTTTCCTTATTTTACTAGAGAAGTCAGTTCTTGTTGTGAGTATATTGCATCTTGGAGGTAAATGTTGAATAGCATTGGGGATAGTCTACTCCTTTTTGACATTGAATCTCCTCTTCTTCATAGTGTGTTTTGTTATTTTTATATAGCTCCTTAATAAGCTTCACTACTCTATTTTCTGTTTCAGTTTTGATCCTCTGCTCTAGTATGTAAATTAGTTTGTCTTTCCAGACTGAGTCGTAGGCTTTTTACAGGTCTATAAATAAGTATGCTTCTCTCTACTTGCTCTTTCTCCTTTACTCCTTAATGTGATCAAGAAGTCTCATTAGATTAATATGTTTGCTTTTACTCTCTTTGAAGCCGCTTTGGATAGGTCTTGTGTTCTCTATTTCTGGGTAATAGTTCCCTTAATTCTTAATTAAGAGTATGAGTCTGCCCTCCTTAATGTATTGGGGTATTCTCTGAGAGTTCAGTTATTCGGCTAATTTTTTTACATACTGTTCTTCGTAACGAGTCTGACTTGGTTAGTATTTTTCCGTCAAATAATAAATATAATGTTTTGTATAAAATTTAAATATAACCCTAATCTCATTTTTAAAATCAAGAAAATAGATGATTATAATGTAAACAGAGAACAGGGTCTTTGATAATTCTGGCTTTTATACTTAGAATAGGTTAAATTAATTATTATATATTTTTAAATATTTTGATTAATCTTTAATACATAAACTATTTGTATTTTATTTTATATAATAGATAAAATTAATCCGATTTGTGATAAACCACATAATAATTAATAATATAACTATTCTTTTGCTACCACTCCCCAATCCAGCCTCCTTCTACTGCTCGCCACATTAGCTTTTCAAATAGTTTAATGCTTCCAGTCAGGTCTTTACGCTCTTTTATTCACATGGATAAATCAAACACATCTTAGTGCTTTCCTAATGTTGGATCACTCTAACGTTAATATATAGAAACGATCTTCACTATTACAAACATTAACATTAGAGTGATCCACCACTAGGAAAGCACTAAGATGTGTTTGATTTATCCATGTGACTAAAAGAGCGTAAAGACCCGCTAGAAGCAATGAATTATGTAAAGAGCTAATGAGGTGAGCAGGAGAAGAAGCCTGGATTGGGGAGTGGTAGCAAAATAATAGTTATATTATTAATGTTAATATGTGTGTGATTTAAATTTATAATCTTTATTATAATAGATTTGTTTTTATTTAAAAGATAAGTTTATATGGATAAGTTAAAAGTTTAAAATTAATTAACATTTAAATAAATATTTTTATTCTTAATATCATTAAATATACCTAATAATGAATTCTTAGATTTTAAAATTTTTAATATCATAGGAATAATATTTATTTATCAAGCAACGATAAGTTATTAATAAATAATATTGCTAAATAAATATTTTAACTTTAATATAATAGTATAAGCAGCTATTAATGTAAAGAGTAGAGCTAAAATATTGTCTTTATTGAATTTTACTCTAAATGTTTTATTACAATTTTTTTTATAACGAAAGTAAACGACAAAAATCACAAAACGAGAATAGTTAGATTATGATATTACTAATTAATGCATTTTGTATAAACCAATATTGAGAATAAACATCGTAAATACATCATTGAAATTTTTACTATGACTCAAGAATTTAAATGAAATGCCCTATCTGGCAAGAGTTGTAAGGCATGAAAATCATTGTTATTATATAAAGATGTTTATTGTGATTCTAAAAATTATAACTGCATTGTGAGATTAAGTATCATTCCATTTTTAGCTAAATAGATTTCTTACGGCCGATCAAAAACTAAAACTACAAAGAGTAGAAATAATTACAAATCTTATACTGTTAATAGTTAAATTTAACTAATAGTTATACTTAAGCTTTGCAGTTGTACAATTATATACAAAACAAATCGGTAGAAAAAAAGATAGGAACTGCATTCAAAACCCCATTACACTTTCAGTAGTTTGATTGAGTTTTTGATTGATAAAAGTAGACTTTTAGTGCATACTTTATTAGGGTTTTAATAGGGTTTATGTAGGGGTTTAATGTTTAAATATATTGAATATTTGTGTGTATTAGAGGTGTTTTATTTTTACTATTCACTCAAACAATACTTTTGAGTCAAGGGGCAACTTTCTAAACTTTATTTCTCCTATCCAGCTTACAATTTAGTCTATTGTATGCTCCGCTCTATGGTTACTTAATGATTATCTACTCAGCCATATCTTTCATTTTACCTTTTATCTTATTCTAGTTTAAATATTGCTGTATTCTCTGCTTTGGATCTTTCTCTCTCTTACAGCTATAGTAATCATTTCTTGGCATATCGCATTCAGCAATAATTGCTGCTAGAGCCCATACATCCCACTTAATATCACCATCTCTCCAGTCCTCCCTTTCTGGAAAGTATCCAGGAGTACCATAAACGTTGCCAAGTCCTGAAGCTTGAACTCTTTATGATCTATTGAAATCAATTATTACTACTCTGAGAGGTGAAAA
>ARYC01021184.1:0-35263 GCA_000711775.1 Oxytricha trifallax
TTTTTCATAAAATATTTTTTATTACTTCTCATTTCAAATTAGACTTTTGATTCTTTTAATATTCTAATAGATTAATTTAAAAATATAAAATAATTAAATGAAAAATCAAAATGAGGAATATGTGATTTAATATAAATATATTATTAATTAATTTAAAATATTAAAACGGTGATCTTACAAAGACTAAGAAATTTCATTTTTGATTTAAATCCAATGAATTGAATGCGCGCAATATCTATGTGATATAAATAATTATTATTTTCTTTATTATATTTATAAATTATGTGCATAAATTATTACAATATATATATTTCCAATTTTTAATAATAAGAAATTTAATCAATTTAAAGAAAAACTTCAATACATCCTTTTACTTCTATTACATATAAAAGATTCTAAAATAATGTGTTATTGTTTGACAAATATTCAAAAATCTAATATATTTTTAATTGATTTAAATTTATTTATTCTAATATTTATATTTTGCTTGTTTTCTTTTAATGATATATTATCATTAATATATTTTTATAATATTTTAAACCTGGATGTTCTATTGAAATATAGGATTCTTCTTTTTTTTCTTCCATTATTTTTGATAATCCTTATTAATAAATCGATTTATTCTCTGTTCAAATCTTTGTTAGATATCAAAATTTATGGTAGGCTGTCTTTTATCCTTTTTTATATAGTAAATTTAAAACTTTTATCTTTTGAACGAAAACTCTTAAAATATCTCGAAAGGCAGTTAAGAGTTAGTTTTTTATTGTTTTATGATGAAAATTTTGTAATGAAAACTATTTAAGGTCAGAGATAAGTCAGTCCTCAATTGTATAATATTAAATGGATAATATATCTTGTCAAGTTATAGGTTCTTTTTACTTGAGAAATTAATATTTAGCTTTTTCAAAATCTGAGTTATTGAAGTTAGAAACATAAAGAAAATAAGCCAAACAAGATGGATACTAAAAAAGATGTAAATATTATTTAATATTATCATTTTATTACTTTATATACTTAAAGATTTGTTTGTCTTTGTCAGCTTTTAAACTTCCTTTATGTACAAATATTTTTTTATGCCATATTTGGTATTAAAGCATAATATTGAACTATCATTAAGATTTACTATAACTGACTCATCTCACAATTAATTCAGCTACTTAAGAATATTTCTAAGATTAAATTGTTTTACAAGCGAGCTTTGTTGTATTTTTCATAAATGTGGATAACATTCTTTTAAATCAAATGTCAAAATCAAAATAATTATTAATTAGTTAATAATTGACTTAAAAAGTTAATGGGTTAAAGATCTAGCGATTTCTGAACTATCAATGTTCAAAATTACCAATTGACTCAATGATGATCGTTGGGAATCAGACAGTGAAATGTTAAGTATAAATTAATCAGTCTTCTCATATTCATCTTAACTCCAGTTCTTAACTATGATACCATTTCATTACGACGAAGATTTGTAATATGAAGAGGACTTTAGACAACATAACCAGTACTTTAAAAACTTCAAAAATAATGAAAGGGAAACTAAAATAAAAATATTAGTCGATTATTTACTCTAACCTAAGAACATTGAGAATACCGGCACAAAAATCTAAACACACAAATTATCAACTAAATATGTGGTATTTGTTAATAAGTTGCCATTTCATATAAAGATATAAGATAAAATAAAAGAAATTTTCCAACATAGTCTGAATGATATCATTTATGATGAACAAACTCAATTCAATCTAAAAATAAGGTGATATTAATAGAATTCCACAGGAAGATATGCCTAAACTCAATATAAAATCATGACCTCTACCCAAAAACTTAATCTATTTCTTAAACAAGAAAACCTAACAAAACCTAATAGCCCCTAATCCAAATCCTCATCACTAAATAGATTTGACAAAAAAAGTAATATAAATAAATGAATAAATTTTTAAAATATGAGAAAATAAAGTCAACTGTTTAAGCCAATATTCTTCAATTCAAACAGAATTATAAATTAAGAAGCAACTAAACTGGTTTAAAAAGTCTTCTCAAATCTTAATGGTTTAACATTCTTCTTCCCTATAAAGACTTCTTTAATCCTTAATACTTTGAGACTCCTATCCCTTCAATTAAATGATATAATGTATAAATAAGGAGCTGAAAATCCAATTACTAACTCAGGAACTCAAGATTATCGTAAGACAAGAGAAACTACCGGCCCATTCAACAGGAAAAGCACAAATAATCTGATACTCAATGGAATAAACTGTAAGTTGCGTTTAGAAATGCTCAGCTTCAGAGAGATCACAAGCTGCAAAGCACTAATCATTCTTAATAAAATCTTTAATTATTAAAGTTTAATCAGATTATTAATTTAACTTTTGTACTAAAGAGATCTAAATTGATTCAAATTCTGAAGATTATTCATTATCCTTTCATCGAAGGAAGGAAGGAATAAACCAACTGAATAATATATTAATAGTCATCAACTTATTTTACCATGTAAAGTAAGGTATCGATGGAGATCTTCCTTACTTCTGAATTTTGAGATCATTTCTATAGCCTCAAATCTTTTCATTTGATCATTGAGTGATTCCATCTTGGTTCCTATTCCTATAAATGAATTTCAAATTATAATTTATCGACTTCTGGATTCTATTATTTAAAAACTTACTATCAAATATGGACATCTTATAGGAATTCAACCCTGCAAAGATACGTGGAGAAAATTTGCTAGAGATATAACAAAAAGCAGATATGGAGCTCCATTTTAATCAATTTAGTTCCATTTATTTAGTACTATGTTTGTTTAAATTTAATTAGTACTGGTACTAAATCCGTTTAATTTTAATTGGTACCAATTTAATAGTACCAAAACTTAATTAGTACCTAGTTTTAAACTAATGAGGTTTTAATGGAAAAGTTCCAAAATGGTTGAAAACCTAATTGGTACGAGTACCAACCTGAATTTTATCTAAGTTGGTACCAAAATTTAAAAATATTAAGCATGAATTTAGTAAATTTATAGTTATAAACTTAGTATAAATATGATGTCTAACGCCTAAGAATCAACCATTGTTGTTGCAGTACCAACTCCTATACAAAGTTACTATAACTAGAGAGGTTATTAGAGCTTTATAATAGAAATTTAAATTTGAATTTAAACATGGCGGCTAGTTTAAATCGCAAAGCAGTCTCTCTTAGCAAATGGTTAATCATAGCTAAACTGTGGCACCAATAAAAAGCCAGAAGTTATTTATAATAAAAAGGAAGCTAGAGTTAGACACTTGAGTTTGAAGCAGAGGTCTTCAAAATTGAAGTTAAAAATAAGAGGTAGACTGCAGATATTGGAGTGTAAACACAAATTTAATTGGTTGAGGATGAAAAAGAACAACAACCAATAGAAAAAATATAATCTTTCTAATGCAAAGAGTGCTTAAATTTCTTCTCAACTGAATATAGTTTAAAGAGGCATTACAAATAGGAACACTCTTGCAAAACTAAGGTATATTTTAAAAATGATAAAGTCGATGGCAGTTATTAGTGCTCGACTTGTATAAAGTCATATACTCACTCAATAAAGTTGAAAGACAAATGCATTAGCATCATTTAAGCGAGTTTTTAATCTAAGATAAAGAAATTAAAAAACTTATACCAGCCAAGAGAAAGTCTAACACTCTAAATTGTCATAGTGAGTAGCAATATAGACTTAAGAAACAGAAACGATAGGAGTAATTGAACCAACCAGCCAACGTTCTGTATATAGCTTACTTATAAGAGAGAGCTATGTATATACCAGCATTAAATAGAACGGGCATCAACAGTTGTATTAGCAACCATTTGCATATCGATGTGCCTAACAATGCAAAACTCATAGTAGTTGATGAATATGCTTATAAGGTATGTCCTTTCAGATATCTCATTAAGAACGAGCAGTAAGAAAATGAGTTTACCAATGAATACATAAGAGACTTAAAAAAGATAATGCAAGAACTTATTTAAACTCGATGGAGCTATTCTTGGCCATGGATTTATTGCGATGAGACTTAAGAAGTTTGAAATGACTATACGAGAGTATCTCTTCCATAATAGATATCCTGATGATTTGAATGAGATACTTACAGAAATGACTAAGGGTGTGAAAGAGCTTCATAATCTAGGGTATGTTCATAGAGATATGAAGCCAGAAAATATAATGCTAAATCTCTGTACTTTAGAAATAGTCATAGATTTCAATAGAGCAATAAGAGGAGAGATAATAACTTTAGCTAAAGTTCTAGAACACCAGGATACTTCCCAATAAGAGAGAAATGGACAAATGGCTCTGTATAATGGGATGTTTGGGCGGTAGCTGCAATTATCTTAGAGTGCGATATAGAAAGTATGTCATACTTTTGAACAAAACACGAGAAATAATTATTAATTTTGGCTACTAAACATATAAAACAAGAGGAAATCTACAATAAAATTAAGAAGATAGTTGAGATAGTAATCGTAAAAACTCTAGCATATCCAAAATAATCTCTAGATGACATAAAATAACAACTACAATCAGCTGGATTTAAGAGGCATCTCAAAGTCAAGCAGATTAAATTTGTTTGAATTAAATAATCTAATAATCATTTAATATACTTAAAATTCACATAAAACCTGCGTTTTGTCTACTAACCCCAATAAGCCCCCAACTTTACCCAACTAATCAAAGCACTTATAATATCATTAAGGGTTTTTGGGGTTTTGGGTCCTTATTCACTGAACTCAAGGGAAGCAAAAGCATATTCACTGTTAAGAAATAAAGTTTCATGAATCTTAGATATGATAAAATATTTATAAATATCAGCATTTGATCTAAACCTGGATGAAGCTAGATTGCAGCCAATTTGTGGCCTCTATGCATTTTTTCATCTGCTACTCTGGCCTAGTGGGTCCTCTTTGAATTCAATTCCATGTGCAAGACTTCTAATGTTACTTAAAACAAATAATAAATAGATTAATATATATATATTTATATCATGAATTTAAAAAATTATACATAGTAATTTAATTAATAATTAAGAATTTATTTTATGTGATTATAAAATATTATATTGTTAATAAGTGTGAATAATCACAAAAACCCTTAATCAATATTAAAAATATGTCTCAAATTTTGAATAATCACATGTATTCATATTTTTCAAAACATCATAAATAAAAAACATTTTTGGGTGCTTTTTATTTAATAAATATATAGTAAACTGAAATTAAATTGTTCTCCCCATATTATTATTATTGTTATAATTATTTATCTTAAGGGAGAGTTATTTTATGAATAAATTATAATTACATTACTTTTTTTATAAAAATCGATATTAATTTTAAATTTAAAAAAGCTAGCTTTACGCATCATACAGTTGAAGGTAAGTTATACATTTTAATATATATTTTACTTTATATAGATGTAGAAGCGAGGAGTAGCTAATCTCTACTTTACTTATAGGCAAATGAGGATAATGCAGACGAATCATGGATGTAAATAGCAATGATCTTATAGAGGAAAGTATGAAAAAGCATACAAGAGAGTGTAAAAATAATCTAGCAAAATGATTCATGCTGATATCGCTTACCTCAGATAGATTCCTTTAGAATTCATAAAAACCTTCTTGACTGTCAAGGATGACATAACTTAGATAATTAAGGGGTAATTCAAAGAATACTCATTCTAAAATAATATAAGAGTATAGTGGTAAAAGCCAAAGAGGAATAAGCAAAGCATAAATGTGAAAGATAAATCAAGAAATCACTAATAAGCAAAAAATGCAAACCATTTAAGACAAATTTGTGCAAGGACAATAACTTAGTAAGTTGTGAGGAATTCCGAACATGCTGAGTTCAAAAAGCCAATTTAAGCTGAATCTATAATAATTAATTATTAAATAATTTAGAAATTTGATTCAGCTCAACCAAAACTCGAGATACTTATATTGGAAGCAATTAAGCATGCTCTGGATAAAAGTATAGAACTATTTATTAATCTATTGATCACAACGATAAGCAATAACCTCATAAAATTTTGAAGCTCTTAAGTGAGCGTTAACATTTGGACATTTTTTTTAAAAAATTTAACAACTCCAACCTGAAATAAGAATAATTATGTGATGGTCAATGAAGTACCTCCGTATGGAAATAAACGTGGGTTGATAATAAAACCTTTTAGCTCTTTGTGGAAAATCATAAAAATTTAAAATTGCTGCTGAAGATGAGAATTATCAAACTTTGCAAATTCTTTAGTCTTTATAATTGCAATCATAGGTTAAAAAATCAGATAAATTTCTTGTTGATAAATATTTTTGGATTATAATAATATCCTAGCTTCATAGTTTAATTTTAAAATGAAGGAGATTAAGCTTAAAAATAGATGAATAAATTTAGTATAATTGTCTTAACTATACTTATGTAAGCTTATTTATTGCATTACAACTTATAAATAAAATACA
This sequence comes from Oxytricha trifallax, assembly GCA_000711775.1. Lineage (NCBI taxonomy): Eukaryota > Ciliophora > Spirotrichea > Sporadotrichida > Oxytrichidae > Oxytricha > Oxytricha trifallax. The sequence continues at coordinate 6,465 of ARYC01021184.1, forward strand.
TTTTAATTACTAGTAAAGTTTTAGTGAAAATACAAAAATATAGCTATAAAAACAATTACTATAAAAAATTGTATCCTGAGTTCCATCTTTAATTTTAGTATAATTTTATTTAGATTTAAACAATGTCAAAAAAAACTATAGAACAATTTTATAAATATTCATTAATTTAAGGATTTTGAGGAAAGTAAATAATTCTTATAAGTAATTAATGAATCAAATAAAAACTAAATGATAAATTTAAAAATCTAAACAAAATAAGCAAATTCAATATCGATAATTATATTTCTTAATATGCAAATCAATAGAAGTTTAGATACTTATAAGTACCATTTTATTCTAGAATTTTAATATTTATTTATTCATCAATGATTTTAATTAAAGCTTAATTAACTTATGCATAATTATTCGTTTATTTAGAATTCTTAGTAATTTAAATTATTCAGATTATAAATATATCAACTTAAGTATTGCACAATAATATTGTAGAAATACATTTGAAATTGGGAAATTAATTAAAATTAAATTTAATATAAATCAAAATCATGCCAGTTAAAGTTCGCAATTTTCAACGATTTTGGGCACATTCGATAGAGAACTCAAAATTAGTTGGACTTTACAAATGGAGATTCTATTTTATCATATCCCTGGAGAAAGAGATAACTTGACTTTAATTAAATGCCTCTAAATTCAATAAATTATAGCCCCACATTAAAGTCAAGTTATCTCTCTCCAGGGATATGATAAAATAGAATCGCTAATAGTAAAGTCCAACTGATTTTGAGTTCTCTATCGAATGAGCCCAAGATCGTTGAAAATTGCCAACTTTAACTGGCATGATTTGATTTATATTGAATTTAATTTTAATTAATTTCCCAATTTCAAATGTATTTCTACAATATTAGAAATCTAAAATCTATACAAAATTGGGTTAACTTAAAAATTCGATGATCTTGTAGATAATCGCCAATAAAAACCTTGATGATAATCTAAAAGTGAATTCACAAATCATTAATAGTAACTGTCCAAAGGGTTTAATAATCATTGCTCAAGCTGTGAAGCTAAATGGAGTTTGTCAGCTTAAATCGAATGAAAAAAGTAAGGCTCTTTTAAGCACTTGTTTCATAACTGAGGATTATTAAAGTTTACTTATCGCACAGTAACCATAGAAATTTCTTTGGATGTAAATGTTAAAAAGCCAAGAGATTTATACAGAGAGTAACTAATATCTTATTAGTAAGATTACCTCTAAATCTAGGTTCAGCAAAGATGAAGCTCTTTGGTAGATGGTCTCTTATCGTTGCTTCATTAAAGTCAACTTTTGGGCAAATTGTTTTGAAAAGAAGTAGAGTGGATTTCGACTTAGCAAGAATTATTTAAAAATTTGAAAGTCTTAAATGTTAGTCAACTTCAACTTTGATATTTTTCATTACAGAATAATTTTTAAAAAAGGAGAATCAAATTATTTTCAAATGGTGCTAAAAGAAGATATGAATTTTTGGAAGAATTCTTCACAGGTTACTTTGAAGAGAAACTATTTGTTGTTCATTGAAGTAAGTAGCCCCATTAACGTAGAATTATGAGCTTTCTAAAAATCATAAGTGAGATTCATATGAAATTGTGCACTCCAATTACTAATCTATGGAAGCTGCAATTATAGTTAATTCAAAACATAGAATTACATTAATATAAATGCCAATTGGGTGTGGTAAGACTTAGGTGAAGGCTATTTTAACAATTAAATTTTTAAACTAACATAAGTAATTCACAAATATTGAGGCAAAATATCATCCTTCTAACTATGGCTGAAAATAATGTTGGTACACTTCTAGATAAAGTGAAAGTAGTTGAAATGGAATCGTATTATAAGTATCAGGTTACAGATGATTTAATCATTATGAATGAGCATGATTGTGTGCTTTAACAGAGGTCCATTTAATTTTTAGTAAGACAATTACAGTTTATTGGGCATTACAAAATGAGATTATTATAAAGCAAATTATTTGGAAGAAGAACGAGCATACAAAATTAATCAAAATTTAAATAATTTTACTATAGTTCTATCGTGCTTGAACTTTCAAAATTAGCTCATTTTTATGTCGATTTCCCTAATCGAAATCATCATCTTTAGTTAACCAATCCTTGACTCCATCAGCATCATCGTGTCAAAATTCGATTGTAATCAGGACTTAATGCTTGAAGCTCAGCCACATCTCAAATTAAGACACATGTTTTAACGATCAGCTGAGAAGGTCATCCTACATTTTATTAGTACAAATTTTAATAAAACTATGATTATTAATAAATTAAATCAGGCATCGTCTTAATTAATAAATATCAGTTTAAAATTAATTAAGACATCTCTGTTAATAATACTTTATAGATTAAACCTATTAGTTAAAAGTTTGATCATTAATCATTAAAACTTTAAAAGTTATAATTTGCCTGATTTAATTTATTAATAATCATAGTTTTATGAAAATTTGAACTAATAAAATGTAGGATGACCTTCTCAGCTGATCAGTCAAAACATGTGTCTTAATTTGAGATGTGGCTGAGCTTCAAGTTTCATTCCTGAAGACAATCGAATTTTGACACGATGATGCTGATGGACTCAATGAGTACCAATCTCATAGACTGATCAACTAAAGATGATGATTTCGATCAGGGAAATCGACATAAAAATGAGCTAATTTAGACTGTACAAGCACGATAGAACCATAATAATTTTATTAAAATTTTGATTAATTTTTTATGCTCGTTTTTTTCCCAATCAATTTCCTTTATATTTCTGCTACAAAATCTAGCTGTCACAAATATATTTTTTAAGATATGTTTGAAATGATTAGTGAGATGAAATTTTCTTCTGAAATACAAGCAGCTCTAGGTAAAATTGAAGAAAACAGTTGATAAATTATATATGAAAAGAATCCAGAGATCATTGTAGACGCTATTTTAAAAGAGATAGATTAATATAAAAATAATTCACCACTCATAATCATCTGCTTAAAATAAAATTAATTTGAAATTGAACCACTTATGAAAATGAATTCGGGGTACCAACTTACTTAATAGCTGGCTCCAAATCTTAATTACGAAAATATAAAGATTTGGGGATACTCGATCTCCCAGTTAAGTATGATAGTGGAGCAGACACAAAGTTTCAAGTTGACGCCTTAGTACTTTTGGCTTCTTATGTCTCATCTATAGCAAATTTTTTGCTAAATGATTGGAAGAGGGAGCAGATCTCAATATTAGTAGCGTGCAATTCTTTTTTAGCAAGTTACAGACACATGGACAATGCTCTAATGCGAGGCTCAAAAGACTACATTATCAAAGGCATAGTGGGCTTTCTTTCAAATTAAAAGTCATCTGGAAAAGAAGAAAAAACGGGAGGATAGCCGAATTTATTGAGGATACTTCACATGATGAGAATGGCATCTCTTCATTAAAAGATTTAGAGAAATTTTTAGTGTTGAAATTTTATAGAGTTTTTAAAAAGGTATAGGACATAAGATGAGAATATTACTTCTTCAAGCTACTGTGATTTTGTGTCTTTAAAAAGTTCATATCAGTGTGATTTATTTCATAATTTAATTAAACTTTCATATTAATTTTCATATTATAGGGCATCTTAATTTCAAGCTCAAATAAAATAAATTATATTTTTTATAATTAAATAAAAAGATTTATATTCCTAGGGTAGAATATTGAATTGGTAAAAAAATAAAACATCGCTTATTCATGATTATTTGATCGAATCTATAAAAGATATTCAAATAGTAAAATTTCGATAAGACCATTTTAGTTTGTGCATTGAGTTTCTTATTTTCGTCTAAGAAAGTGTGTTAAAATACAGGAATTGAGTTGTTTGAATATTTATCAATAAATTATACAAAATTTTCTCCATTTTTCTTGTATCTGTCTAATAAATATATTTTTTGTTGAAGGCAGTTTGGAAATAGTATAACTTCTAGAGCAAAAACTATGAGCTGAAGTGAAGGAAAAACCAAATTTTTCATATTTAATTCAATAATTTTGGAATTTTCCAGAAACTTATTTGTCTATATTCCTTGCAAAAAAGACATCTAATAATTTTTAAAGTATTTAATTAATATTAAATGAATTATTAAAATAAATAAGGTATATATGATGTGACAAATTTTTTTTGAAATTTAGTAATAATTTCATGCAATCCATAATTTTAAAGGCTTTATTTGATATTTTAAAATTTTCTAAAAAATAAATCATTTATATGTTTTTATATTGCTCAGCAAAGCCTGTAACATTGAGAGAATCAATTAATTAACTTAATTACATTTATAAATCCCAAAACAAAAGGGAAGGGAAAGTAGGGGTATGACATTTAAATTTGCTTTCTATACCTAATTGTGTTCGAGAAATAGAGTAAACTCATTTATAATTAATAATATATTATAAAAATAAATGGAAATTCAGTAAAGACAATGCTTAAACTGCTGAAAAAGTTCATCTTGATCAAATATATATTCGATTTCATAGTACAACTTAGATTAAATAAACAATGAAAATATAAATCATAGTGATATTAGACTTAATTTAAACTAAACATTGTAAAAATATGATTAATTGAATCATATAAGAATAAATACTCACATTTTAAGACATAGTTTGTTTAACAGCAAGAAAGGATAAATAAGTATTTATGCATGATAATCAGACTAAGTGGACAATCAATAAATAAATTTTGTCTTCATTGATCATGGTAAGTATAAATAAATAAATGCATTATACTATCTATATGGAGGTTGTTCAATAGTTTGTGGTCCAGTGATATGTAGCAGAAGTAAAGTGAATGGATGGATACATGAAAAACGTAGATATCAGTCAGAATAAATTACAATATAGTAAAAATATACATTTGCATCTAAGCTGTTTTGTTCAGTAAACTATATTATTTTTAATCATAAAATAAACTAATTTGGAAAACAATTTTTATTTGATATTAAGCCTAATATTAAATATATATATTTAGCTAAAAATGTCTATTGATATGAATAATTTCATTTAATGGTGGAGAGTACTACAATATTACAGATAAATTGACCATATGTGGATTCAACTTGATAGCCAACTGTTGTAATTATTGATAAACAATTGTAAATAAGGTATTAAAAATAAAATCAAATATTATAAATATTTTGTTAAAAAGTTGAGCAAATAATGTTTAAAATATGATGTACTGAATCCTGAAGCTCATTTATAGACTATATTTGATGCAATTGAAGCGACCAAATTAAAATTATAGACATTATTATTTTTTAAATCTTCGATGATTGCAGCTTAATCCTATATTAGAAGCTTAATAAATGGAAAAATTATTAGTGATTATATATATATATTGATTATTTATAGCAGATAAACTTCACTTTTATTAGTTTTATTTTTCATATAAGAAATTTTCAATGAAATCTATAAAAACGGAGTATAAACATTCATAAATATTCTTCGTAACATTATACTTATCAATAATAATAATATAAACACTAATTTAGGCGTGCTATTGGTAGATCTTCAAAAATATTTTTTCATCAACAGACATCAACTGTGAAGTCAAAACAATAATTTCCTTCTAAAAAACCAGAGCAGACAGACATTTTAACTTTTTAACAATTCGGTATTAATTTAAATTTTCATTAGCTTGTGATTTTTTATTGAATTTCTAAAATAACACATTGGATATTAAAGGCACAGACGTTTACAAAGTGTGGATAAGTTTACAAGCCAATCACATGATCACTTTTTATTCATTGATGATAGTCTATAATTTAATAATGTTTAGAATGCTAGATAGTAGGGGGGAAATTTAGTTAAGACAGAGATACAAATCGAGATGCTTAAATTGATTGTTTAAAGAATGTAGTTATGATAATGTTCATTAAGATGAATCATAAATACCTTAGATGCCAATGATGTTTAATAACATAATTTATTCGAAAATATCACAGCAAATTAAAAGGCAGTAGCAAAAGTTAAAATATATAATATTCCACGATAAACTTTTATCATTAACAGAATACCATTAAATCGAAAACAATAGGATAAAGATTTTCATATTAAAATTGAACTTAGTTAAAATATTAAAATATTACATATTTTATTGTTAATTGAAACTAAATGAATTAAATAATAATGATTCTAAAAATGCAGAGGATCACGAGATTAATTTACAAACCAAACTGAAAAAGAGAGTAACAAGGAATAGGATTATAATTGGTTAATAAGCATAGTTTATGAATATTTCGTTATTATTAATTAGTTGGATGTTTTAATCTAAATTACAAATAAAAATAATTATAAATAAGATTATTTCACATTTTTAAAGATATTAAAAGAGATATGAATTATAAAAATAGACAAAAACTTCTTAGTTTGTCTAATATTGAGCTTCATCTATAATTTCAATTTAAAATCTTTAATTAAAAAATATTTCAATTTTTAATAAAAACAAGATTACCAAGCAATGGATTGGTTGTAATGGTATCATTGGTTTCCATTTTAAGGGTTAAATTAAGAAATATCTATCCATTTTTTATGCAAAAATTTCTATGATCCCAATATTTCTTTACCATCTTTAACTATATTGTATGATGTTACCAATGCTTTATTAAAGGGTTATAATAGTAGAATTTATGTAATAATTCTTCAAACTAAGTTTGAACTCGGACAGCATAGAAGTTGCTGGTTAGACCACCGATAAAGATATTATATAGACTTTTAAATAGTGTGAAGATTTCATAATAAATGGTAATTATGAAGAAAATAAAAATGATAATGTGAATAGTAACATTTTAGATTTTAGAATCAAAGATTCAAGTAGATATAATTTTCTAAGTAATTAAGCGATGATCACTATACATTTTTGGAGGATTGGCAATCAATTATAATTGTAAATGGAAACTCAAATAATCATAGAGGATCATAGGAGGAGAGGCGATAGTTGAAAATTAGAGATCATGAAATTGTTTAAGAAAGTACTTAAAGCTAGCTATTTGAATCAGAAAAATTTAATTTTAATTGCTTTAAATATATCAAATACAATCTTCTCACAGTAAGTTTATTATAATAGATTAATATCAGTTAAGTTCAATAACAATAATTAACGATAATCAATTACTAGAATGAAATATTTAAGATTGATGGCAGATTATATAATGTAAAAAGTCTTAAATACTTGAAATTGAAATTATAAAGATATGCTGTAAAACATTTTGAATTAATAATCATAAAAACCACTATTTTCATCATCATCATCCAATTGTAACTTGACTTATTGCTCTTATAAAGTAAATATATATATTAAATAGTAATGAAATAATTTTATGTTCTACAGTTTGAGAATTATTTTTAGAAGATAGAAAATAGAAAATATAGAATTAAAAGAGAGAATAAGAATAATTCTATATGTAATAAATATATTTATTTCTGATAGAGTTCAGATAATTATTCATTCAATTTAATCACCTTTATTTTCAGCTATTATTACTGTTTTTTTTTAATGTTCTATCTGTGTATATTCTATGATTTCCTACTAGTCATTAGAAAAAGAGTATCCCCATCTTCATCAAATCTATTATGCTTGAAGGAAAGAGCCAATTACACATCGCCAAAAGGGAACTATTCATCAGATATGAGCATCTTCTCTATAAACTCCATTTTTCAAAATCATGGTCACAAATATATTTTTATCGAGAGCACTCAATTGGTCAAAAGGTAGTTAAAAATAAAAAGCCATTTCTTGGCACATTTGAAATCTAATTAAGGGATTTTGGTATATTAGGTTGACTGGGTACTAATGACCCTAGAAGAAAGTTATAAGTTCATCAATATTATCTCAGTTTTAGAATACTTCTATCTTAATTTCATCAATAATTTCAATTTAAGGTGCAGAGTGCGGGTTGTTGGAATAATAACATTATTTTTTAATGAATATTTTGAAGTCGTGATAAAGATTTTCTTTAGAGTTTATCTATTGTAGTTTTCCTGTGTTGTGCTAAGATTGCTATTAAGAGCTTTTATATATTATCAAAGTACACCATTTATTCAAGGATATATTTTAGATGATTAAGTCTGGTCAATAGATATTAGATCTTTCCAGGCAACTACTACTGAAAAAGATAGGATTTAGATATCGTCAAGTTTCAATAATTGTCTCATCATAAAAATGAAATATTTAACAATAAATTTATAGATGATAGCAAATCATTATATAAGAAATTATAATAAAACTACCGTTAACTTTTCTGAGGTCATTTTTTACCACAACTCACAAAATAACCATAGACTTATTCCTTGCTATTATGATTGCGGAGAATCTAATTTGAAAATTTTAAAAATTTTATGACAACCATGAGGTACTTCATTGTAAAACTTAATCTATAAATAATCCATATAGAAAATACATAATTTGTCAAGCCTTCCCGTCAGTTCCTTCAAGAATTCTATATTTTTAAGGTAACTTATAAAATTCCCTTGTGTGAAATTATAGCGAAAGATTTGATCTCGGCTAACTTATCAGCGGACGGACCTCAGAATCCTTTAAAAGAATTTATATTAAAATCCAAGATCTTTTTGGATGCTTACTAAAAGTGAAGAATCTGTATCTTTAACATGCCCAACAAATGATGGGCTAAGATCATTTCGATTGCGAAAAGCAAAAGTAGTTTTCATTTGCGTCCTCATATCAAAAAAATCTTTTTATTACAAATTCATTATAAAATATTATACTAAGTCTTAAATCTAAAGTTGACATAATTGTATTAATTTTGGTAGGCGCTTGTAAGACTAACCAAAATAACAACTAAATTATATAAATAAAAATGATATTATAAATCAATTATTAGAAAAGAAGAATCTTTCTGCGAAAAGAATTTTAAATTGAATTGAACTATTGTAAATTAAACTCTTGTAAAATCTTCTAAATTTAAATAAATGAACACAAAAAACCTTAACAATAATTATAAATTTGATTTAGAATTATCTATTTGCATGGATTTATATTTATTATTGATCATAAATCATTGAAAATAGTTTATTATAAAAATATTTTATAAATTTAATAAATTATACTTATGTTATCTGATATTAAAACTAAAATGGAAATTGTATTTCATAGTATGAGGAAAACCTCTTTTAAATTTCAACTCTAAATATCATATTTCTTTGAAATAAGTTGATAGTTTGAATTTTTATAAATAATTTACTTTAATTTTACACAGATAATTAATTTTAGAAAAAGAAATTTTAATTTTACTGATTATTATGAAATTTAACTTGAGTAATTTGATTAAAAAATGTCTCATATATAAAAGAAAATAATTTCATATATTCAATACTCAAATAATCCCTAACATTAAAAAACCCAAAGCCCCTTAGTTGCTTTGATTTTTTGGGGATAGTTGGTGTAATAATGGGGTTTTTAGAGAAAAAGCAGGTTTTATGTAAATTTAATGATTATTAGTTGACCTAACTCAAACGAATTTAATTTGCCTTTCTTTGTTGTATCTCTTGAATCTTGTTGTCTTTAGTGGCTCAAGCATGTCGTCTAATGAATATCTAAGACAGTGAGGAGCTCTTACTATTATCATCTCGACTAAATTTCTAATTTCTTCGAATACATTTTTCTACTTTATATGTTTCTAAGCTAAACTTATTGATTATGTTTCATGCTTTGTGTCAAAGTAAGACATACTCTTTATATCACTCTCCAATTAAATAGCAGCAACTGACCATACATCCCACTATACTGAACCATTGGTCCACTTCTCTCTGATTGGAAAATATCCAGGGGTACCAAGAACCTTAGCTAAAGTTATATTTTCTTACCGTAATGCTCTATTGAAATCGATGACAACTACTTCTAAAGGGCATAGGTTCAACATAACATTTTCAGGCTTCAAATCTCAATGAAAATATTCAAGTTCGTGCAACTCTATGACACCTTTTATCATATCTGATAGAATATCATTCAAATCATTTGGGTATCTGTTATGATATAAATAGTCTCTAAGAGTCGTTTCAAATTTCTTTAGTCAAAGTGCGATGAAACCAAAGCCTAAAATAACACCATCTAACTTTAGTAAATTCTTGCAGTGTCTTCTCTATTCTTCTCTTAGAACCATATATTCGATAGCGAATTCATTCTGGTATTGCTCATTCTTAATTAGATAGCTGAAAGGGTAAACCTTATTTGCATACTCATCAACCACTATGAGCTTTACTTTATGAGGCACGCTTATATTCAAATAATTTTCAATGCAACTGCTAAGTTCAACTGCATTCAATGCAGGAATATATATAGCTCTCTCTTAGAAACATGCTAAAAAGGTATTTCCTGCAGGTTGATTCATTGTTTCAAATCGTTTCTACCTCTTGAGCTTTTCCTGCTATTCTCTTTGATACTCAATAGTATTTGATTTTCTCTTTGCTGGTACTAGTTTTTGAGTCTCTACATCTTAAATCAAGAACTCACTAAGGTGATGCTTTTGCATATGCCTTTTAACTTTTGCTGAGTGAGTATATGACTTTATGCATGTCATGCACTAATACCTGCCATCTACCTTATCGTGCTTGAAATACACCTTAGGCTTTCCAGAATGTATCTCTTTTAAATGCCTCTTCAAGCTTTATTCAGTTGAGAAAAAATTCTAGCACTCTTAACATTAAAATGTTTTTATTTTTTCAACTGGTAGCTGTTCTTTTTCTTCCTCAATATAATCAATTTAAATTTAAACTCCTATCTCTGTGCTTTCCTTCTGGTTTAAAATTTCTATGATAAAAAATTTGGTAAAAATTTCAAAAAAATAGGTGACTTTATAAATTAATCAAGAAAAAGTATATCATTAATCAATCCATTATTAAGTTATATAAATAAAAATCCTTGTTTAAGAATGAGTAAATTATTTACAATATTTTTAATAAATTCTTATGATATCTAGGTCAAATAATTGCTATTTTAACATAAAACAGTTATAAATAGATTATCAAACAAATTTAAATAAATTAAAAAAAGCTTACTATTAAATAATAATTTCATGGAGATGAATAAACTATAGTTGATCTTATTAAAAAGTTTAGACAATTTTAAATTTCTTAAGTATAATTTATTAAATCATTATTTATTATGAACTAAACCCTTAATCTAAAATAAAGCATTATAAAATAGCTGGATTTATAATTAATTAACTTAAATAAATACTAACTCAAAATGTAAAGTCATTTAAGCTAAAAGAATAGATCATTTACTCGCATATACAGAAAATAAATATATTAGTAAACTAAAAAATATATAATGAATTAAGTTTAATAAAATTAAAGTAAAGCATTAAAACTATTTATATAATGTAAGGCAGTCGAGAAATGTTGGGCAATTTTTCTCAATTGCCTTACATATTTGAGATTCAAAATTATAGAAGTATGATTAAATAATAATTATTATAAAATTGACAAAAACATTTTACTGTATTATTTCTTATAATTAGCTGAATATTTAAAATTTTTACCAAATCTCTGCTTCAAACTCAAGAGCTCTTAGCTCTACCTCCCTCTTAACATAAATAATTTCAGGCTTTTTAGTTTAGCTATGATTATCCTGCTCCAAGAGAGACTGCTTCATGATTTATGCTAGCCGTCATGTTTAAATTCAAATTTAATTTCTATTATAAAGCTTTAATAATCTCTCTGGTTATAGTTACTGTGTATAGGAGTTGGTACTGCAGCAATAATGGTTGATAGTGAAGTGTTAGAGGTAATATTTATACTTAGTTTTTTAACTATAATTTTTCTAATTTCATGCTTAATATTTTTAATTTAGGTACCAACTTAGATAAAATTCAGGTTGGTATTGGTACCAATTAGGTTTTGAACCAATTTGGAACTTTTCCATTAAAACCTCATTAGTTTAAAACTAGGTACTAATTAAGTTTTGGTACTATTAAATTGGTACCAATTAAAATTAAACGGATTTAGTACCAGTACTAATTAAATTTAAACAAATTTAGTACTAAATTAATGGAACTAAATTGATAAAAATGGAGCTCCATCTCTGCAGTTTGTTACAGCTTCTGCAAACTTTCTCCACGTATCTTTGCAGGGTTGACCTCCTATAAGATGCCTATATTTAATAGTAAGTTTTTAAATAATAGGATCCAGAAGTCTATATAATATAATTTGAAATTCATTTATAGGAAGAGGAACAAAGATGGAATCACTCAATGATCAAATGAAAAGAGTTGAGGCTCAAGAAATGATCTCAAGATTCAGAAGTAAAGAAGATCTCTATCGATACCTAACTTTACATGGTAAGATAACTTGATGACTATTAACATATTATACAGTTGGTTTATTCCTTCAAACGATGGAAGGTAAGGTAGAATCTTCAGAATTTGAATCAATTTAGATCTCTTAAATACAAAAGTTAAATTAATAATCTGATTAAACTTTAATAATTAAAGATTTTATTAAGAATGATTAGTGCTTTGCAGCTTGTGATCTCTCTGAATCTGAGCATTTCTAAACGCAACTTATAGTTTATTCCATTGAGTATCATATTATTTGTGCTTTTCCTGTTGAATGGGCCGGTAGTTTCTCTTGTCTTACGATAATCTTGAGTTCCTGAGTTAGTAATTGGATTTTCAGCTCCTTATTTATACATTATATCATTTAATTGAAGGGATAGGAGTCTCAAAGTATATTGTTTATCACCACAACAAACTGTAAAAAATAATATTTTTATTCTATAAATGCACTTATATTTATAATTATTTGCTGTGACCCAATATTCGACTTTCGATTTCTTGAATATCTTATTATTTGCTAAAATTAAATTACTTTCGTCTAAAATGAATTATCTCTAAGGAAATGAGTTATTGCAAAAGCAAAAACATCTTAGCAAATAATAAGATATTCAAGAAATCGAAAGTCGAATATTGGGTCACAGCAAATAATTATAAATATAAGTGCATTTATAGAATAAAAATATTATTTTTTACAGTTTGTTGTGGTGATAAACAATATACTTTGAGACTCCTATCCCTTCAATTAAATGATATAATGTATAAATAAGGAGCTGAAAATCCAATTACTAACTCAGGAACTCAAGATTATCGTAAGACAAGAGAAACTACCGGCCCATTCAACAGGAAAAGCACAAATAATATGATACTCAATGGAATAAACTATAAGTTGCGTTTAGAAATGCTCAGATTCAGAGAGATCACAAGCTGCAAAGCACTAATCATTCTTAATAAAATCTTTAATTATTAAAGTTTAATCAGATTATTAATTTAACTTTTGTATTTAAGAGATCTAAATTGATTCAAATTCTGAAGATTCTACCTTACCTTCCATCGTTTGAAGGAATACTCTGTGAGGAGAAGAAAGCTTTTTTAAAAATAAAGAGATTAAACTAATAGAAATTCCCAACTACCCTAAGATTTCGGTCACTAATCTTTATGAGCGCGATGCCATGTAAGACGAGGAAGTATTGGTTTACCTTCCTACCAAGAAGGAATTCTCTTATAAACTACAGGAGATGAGCTTCTTCTTTGGGGTTCTTGGTAAAATAATAGAGGAGTATCTCAGAGAAATAATCGAAGAAGCCAATAAGAAACGATATTCTATCTCTCCTGAAGACTTGAAGAAGCAAGGCATTCTTATAAACTCAGCTTGGTTAGAGGAACTTAAGAAGCATCCTTATCTTTGAAGTAAGCTTTGACATATAACTTTGTAGGTAAATCTGGCACTGGTATATATCTTATGAAAGAGCATGCTAAGGTTCATAGAGATAGAAAACAGCAGACAGTTCATTAAGTTAGCAAGAGACTTTATAAAGATGTTTAAAAGCCAGAAGATATGAACATAGATGCAGGAGATGGCAGTAAGAGAAGAAACTTAGGGCCTGTCAAGCCTTAAGAAGAAGAATAGAAAGAGAAGCCTAATCCTTTAAAGGGTCCATTTAATATGTGAACTATTTCATTCATTTAAGTCTAAAACTTATCAATAAACATTCATTCTCTCTTTCCTTGCACATATCGTAATCTTATCTTTATTTACTCTCTTGCAACTCCTTTGTATTAAGTCTACTGTATCGATTGGTAAATCATGCATTATATGATACAGCATTAGCTTCTTGTAGTAAGTCTTGATTTAACTCCAGTAAATTTCAATTCCATTAAATTATGGGCTATAAGGAACGTTGTATACAGGAGTAATGTTTAACTCTTCATAAACTTTCTTTGATTCCTTAGTCTTATGATCTGAGAAGTTGTCAACAAACAGGATAATATCTTGGTTACTATACTTATCTATTAGTTTATGTAAGAACTCTATATACTGCTCTCGCTTAATAGAGCGAGGATGAATAAGCTTCTAGAACTGAATCTTCTCTAATACCTGCTAAAATTGCGTGAATGACATCCTTTACATTTTAGTCATAAACTTCTATGTTATCATACTTTTTATACCAGGACTTATTAATGAAAGTGTTGAATGTAAACACAGCTTCATCAGCGTGTATGAACTTGATATTATTAGTAATAGCCCTCTTCATTTAATCATATATAAAGTTTAAATTATTACTATAAAATGGCACTGTAAAATCAATTACTCTCTTCACTCTGTTGACAGTCTTGAAAGTAATACCATTTCTTCTATAAATATTGGCTATAGTCTAAGGAGAGATACGCATGTCAGGAAACTTGCGATGAAACATGACAGCTCGTTAGTCAAGAGGAAAGTGAGCCCAATACTTTAATGTCTTAGAGTCACAGAGATAGTCAATATGGACCTGTGAGAACTTTTATTTTCTTGCAGGATGTTTTCAAGAGACTGAGTTATAATGCTAAACAGCTAACAAGCAATGATACCTAACAGTTGAGGCACTCTTGCGTAGGAGTCTTGCTATGGCTGTATAATTCAGCACTAGGTTTGACTTAGTCTATATTTATACTCGTACCACACCACCTAAGCTTAAAAGGTAAATCTAAAAATTTCTCATCATAAATAGACCCTAAATTTCGCTAATTTATATTTCTCATTTTGCACATTGGCCCTAATTTCTCTACAGACCCCAATAAGACCCCAACTATACCCTAAAAATCAAAGCACTTATAAACCTCACTAAATAGTTTAGGGGTTTTGATTATCAATTAAAATTTATCCACAATAAATATAATTATTTAAGATTAATAAGCATAAAAGTAAATTTAATATTAAAAAATATTATAAGAAAAGGAGTTTTGCAACTTTATATGAAAGGTTAGAGAATTAAAAAGTTTAGATGAAAGTAAAGACTTTAATTTTTATATTGTTATCTTATGCTGATTCTTGATTCTTCGTATTTTTTTATTAGCTAGAAGTTATTTTCACTAAAAGGTTTATATTTATAGTAATTGATAGTATAATTATTTATAATTTTTAATTTAAAAATAGAATATTTTAATAAGTTAAAATATTAATGACTTTATGATAAAATTAATAAATTGAATATCTTACAGCTTACATTATTACTATAATTTTAATTTATTTTTTATAAATAATCAAAAATGCAGTTTCTTTATTTACCTTGATAAGTTATAACTATTTTAATGTCAGTTAAATTTAAATTAAATTGTGATTCCACTTTGATAGATTGCTTAAACTTTCTACTTATTATTTATATCTTATAGTCAAAGATTTAATTTTATAATACAAAGGGCAGATAAATACGTATATAAGAGGGAAGATTATTTTCAAATGAATATATAAAGAAATTATTTTGATTCATAATTAATTTTATAATAGTAGATAGATAAATGCTAAAAGGGGGGAATTAATAAAATAGAGATCCAAATTTAATTAGAGATCTCTAATATATATATATATATATATATATATATGTAATCAGTAATATTATAACTTACGAATATAATATTAAATACCTTAACTTAGTTAGTTGTGATTAGGTATAAATACGCTGGTGACTCCAGGTTTACAATATCACAGGACTCCTCTCGAGTCACTAGTATGGTTTGATTTTCCTTGATCTCATCTTGAGTTGCAGTAGCTGTTTTATTCACCTTGCATGTAGACATCCTTAGTTTTACAACTGCTATGTGAGTTTCCTTAACCGTTGGGGATGATTTCAACTTTATCGTTGAGCTACACACCCATGCAAGAGTATGTAGTCTTATTACTACACCTTGGGTTGACACTTGATTCAGAAAGTTGGGAGTCGTAAGCTTTTTCCTGGGGGCATCTCCCTCGCGCCACTCCAACAGCTCTCTTTCTCATATTTGCTCCATATTCTTCAGCCAAATTAGTAAAGTAATAATAATACTTGGTAAGTAATAATAATAATACTAACTTTATAATAATAAAAGATAATGATTTAAATCTTAAATTTTCAATAGTAAAGTAGAAGAGGTACTTTATTAATAATAATACGAACGACAAAATAATTTTGGACAAATACAACTTATCCAAATCTTATATAACTCAAAAATCTCTTAAGAATTTTATAATACAATCAGAATTTATCCAAATCAATTGGTCTTTCAATAAAAATTTTAATTATATCGGCTGATTGATAAATTGTGCAAAGTAGAAAGCATGCCCATTATTAAGAATAAACTATGAATTAATATTGCTATATAGATTTAAATACAGTGATTATTTATAAGCTTTTTCTTATACTTTTAATAAATTATCATATCTATCGATATAGTTATTAAGTAGGGCCTATTAAGTTAATTTTAATTATATCATAATATAATAAGGTTTAAGTTATCTTTATTTTTAAGTTCTTACCAATATTATCTAAACACATTATAGACTTTAATTTTAATAATCATCATACTTTTTTAGAAATATAATTTAGGAAATTAACAGAATATTCGTTAACCAGCTGTGCAATAATAATATTCAAGAAGAAAACACCCTATCTAAATAAGTAAAAGAATGCTTTTTTTTTTAAAAATTATAAAAAAGAAATTAATAAATTATCCAAAAGATATAATGAAATCTACATAAATATATAAGATTTTATAGAATAAGCAATTTAAAATTATTAATAATAACTGCAAATCAATAATTAAACCAAAAATGTTCAAAATCATACGCTTTCATTCAACATTAATCATAAAATTTGTTCATAATCTGATAAAAATTAATAAAGAAGTTTATACTTACTACAGATAGTTATTATTTATGTTACTGAGTATGATGATGTTTTACTAAGAGGAAGCAGCAAACAAAATTATATAAAAGCAATTAATAACAAGAATGCTCGGATTTAATGATATAAGATTATAAAAATATAGAATTCATTTCACTATTAAGTAAACCAAACTCAATCGAATGAAAAAAAAATTAGATATTATATTAAATTAAATTATTTAATGAAGTACTAAAATTAGTACTGAGGGTTGGCACAGAGAGATAATCAGATATTTATACTAGAGATTAGATATTAAAACTATATTGATATCTTATGGGCATGTAATAATCGCTAATCTTATTCAAAAAACATATCTAAATTTTTAATTTATAGCTTTCATATTTGTATAGAGATTTCAGAATTGAAAAAAGAAAAGGAAAAAGTCGATTTATTTAAGAAGATAAAGATATTGATGATGGCGAGTAGTTTATAATAATCATAAAATTTGAGAATTGAGTGAATTTTAAATAAAATGAAATTAATTTTAAAGCTATAGAAACTGGAAAGCCCGTTTAATTATAACATCAATGGTAGGAAGATTCTTTTTTGCATCCACTAATAAATTTATCAACCTATTTAATTATTTAAGTTTTTCTTTATCGTTGCTATATTCTCTCATCATGTCAATACATTAGATATTTATTTTTACTTTTGCTGAAAACCTTTCCCCAGTATGAAACTCTAATAAATTTCAATCCCCAGCTTTCCAATATCTTTCTTGATTCATGCCTAAATAAGGAATATATATTCTTGATTTTGGTGACTTATTATTAATTTCTAATCTGAGTTGAGTTGACAAAATTACTTAGTTTAGTTTTGAAATTCTTACTATTATGTACTAGGAAAATTTCTGGATTTATGTGAAGATGAACTACATTATTATTATGCAACACAGATACTGATTAAAATAATTTTAACATCGCTGTCCTAGTTAACTTATCTCTTAGTTTGACTAATATAAGATATTTTAGTGTAACTTTGAATACAAAAGTTTAAATTATAATTTTCTCATCTTGAAGAATTAGCTTGTGAATTTAATCGACATATCTAAGCTATAAAAATCTGCATATATCTTAAAACTTGAAGTTTAGAACAGCAATTTCATTATAGTGGAATTTTCTATTTGCTCTTGAAATTCATATTCACATTTATGATAATTAATGTCAGGCTCATTTGAAAATTTAGCATAAGTTGAAAAATTGCAAAAGAATTATATCATTTTGCTTCTTTGATCATTAGATCTAATTCTGGATAAATCTTTTTTGTTATACTAATTTGATTATTCTGTTGAGATTCAAAGTAATTTTTATTCTCTTCAAGATTTGATTATTTAACTTCAGCATTAATATGACCAATATATTGAAATTCGTCTTCTTCTGAGTCGTATTTTATATATTCCATTAATTTGATCATATTCTGGAAGTTTATCACTGTAAATTTTCATGAAGCAAATTTCTTTGCCAAATCAACTAAAATAAATTTGTAAAAAAAATCAAAACTTACTATAGTAGGATAATGAGCATCTTCAAGTTCAATGAGTTTATACTAAATAAGATGAAGCTCTAGATTCTCTGAATTACTAAATTTCAGATATAAGGCTTTGCATATATTGCATTTATAAGTCTCCTCTGTCTTTAGCTGAACAAACTTCCCTTTCTATCTTACATGTATAAGTTTATGCCGAGTCAATTCCTTTGGAGTATAAACTTGATTTCAAACCTCACATTCTGTTAACTTATTTGTTTGTCGATCTGTCTTTTGAAATCTTTGCCCTTTTCGAAAATTCCATCCCTGCCATTACTCAATATACTCTCTCGATTATTTGGGTCAATAATGACAGGTGAAAGACTGCTGTTCTCGTTTTTTTCTTGCTCACCCACTAGGTCATCATTAGCTGGTTCATCACAAGTGCTGAAACCTCGTAGTCAAGAGATTTGTTTTGGTTTGACATATTTATCTGTGAAATTAATTTTAATTCATTTAATAAATCTCAATAATAAATTACTTTTAATACTTAAAATAGGAATATAAATTAAATAATTAGGTACATGGTTACATGAATTAGAAATTTATGTTTTATACTTATAATTAATACATTTAGTAACTTTATTTTAATTGGATTTTGTAGATTACAAAAGGTTGAAATTTATTTTCCTATGTATATAATATAATCATTTATGTTTCCTTTTATAATTCTAAGATATTTACTATTGAATATGAAGAAAAGCCTTTAGCATCTAATAATAATCCTTTAGAAATCAAACAAATTCAAGTAAGACAAGATAAAAAAATAAGAGGACATAGTCTTATGCTCCCTTAGAAATGTGCGGATGCGTTATTATTGAATACCTCCAATAGAGAAATTATGATTAAGCTCTCTAGGCCTATAGATAATTTGTGTGAAAGAAATGTAAGTCTAACAAATAATTATTAAATACTATGAAATTCTTTATATACAATATGGAAAATTTTAACTAAACTCCCTTCAATAGCAAAGCCTTTAATTAATAGACGCTCTAATTTTGGAGAGTAGGCTTAGTTTCTAAGCATGACTGGTATAATTATCTTAAATTTAATTGTAATATTTATTTGGTTAACCAAGTAGAAGGCTTTTACATGGCACCTTACAAAAAGACTTCAATGAGTATTATTATAGATGTTTTATAAGGGAAGAAGCACTTTATTAGGTCAATATTAACATAGAGTATCAATATACCCAGCTACCAAGAGTTATCAATTCAATCTATCTTCAATCAAATTAAAGACGATAAAGTAATTCTGGAACATCTAAACTACTACGAGGATACTTGAGAGTTGCCTGATAGGTTGTTTTTTTTGGAGTGCTTGGGAAAATTTCCTAAGAATATTTGGAAGAGACATTTAAACAGCAACATAAGCTTAGAAATTATGTATCTCAAGAAGAATAGAAAGGCGACAAAATATTAGTTAGCCGGACTTCTTGTTATAACTTGAATAAGACCCATATTTTTGAAGTTAGTATATATAACATTTTTTAAAGCGAAAGGGGAAAGTCCTTTCTTTACTTAAAATTTAGTCCAAATCAAGGAGAGTTAATAAGAAACTAAAGCGATGTGAATTAGTCATGAACTACAAAAAATTTAATACTGAAGAGACCAAGTAAAAACGTACAGAGGATAGAGAATGAGAGGAGAGTAAAATTTAATGGTTTCCCACTACCAAAGAGATTTCATGGGAATTAAATGTGAGCAATTAAGCTTAATTAATTGGTTACATAAATTTAATTAATTATGCTCCCTTTATTTTTAATTAACCAATATATTATCTCATCTTTAATATATGTCTAATTTCAGTTCTATTACAGTCAGTTTATTCAATTTTGTTTTAAGCTATCTTCTAATCGCAATGTACTTTTTATTGGAGAAAATAAAATCCAAACTACTATTTATGTTATTTATGTACCTTTAATTAACTCTTGAGAAAACTTCCTCAATACAGTTAAACATCGAGGAGTAAGGAGTATTGTATAATATCTTGATATTATTATTTTAAAAATTCTGTTTGACCTCCTTGCAATGATGGGCAAGTAAATTATCAATAAAAATAACAAGTTTATGTTACTTATTTATATTGACAATCGGAGCTAAGCTGTCAATTATATTTTACTTTTTAATAGATTTTTATCAAATTAAGAATGATTCAAGCCCATCTTTGCTTATATTCACTATTGTAGATTAAGTTTTTACGTTTAGTCCCTCTTTTTAGAGGACTTAATATTTATTATTTATGAAAAACATGATTTTTTGTGATGGAGTGTGGCTTGAAATATTTTTTCATCCATATAAATAATTTTATAGCCTTCATTTATTAAATTAAAGAGCTCTTAATAACAGTCAATTTATTGTTTGTAAATTTGCTATTATTTTAAACGAGTTATAAGATAGTTACTTCTCATCACCTTATCTAATCCCTCTCTTTTTATATATCAAGTAATTTTGATGGGCTTATTTATTTATCTGTAAACTATCTATAAAACATCTTACATCTATTAAGTAATGATAAATGTTTTTTTTAGATTGAAGAGTCTGAGTAGAAGTGAGAATGTCAACGTGCGCCTAAGTTAATTCTTAATTGGGACTTAAAATGATAGTTTATGTACTTTTGTTAAGATGTTAATGCGTGGATATATAAAAAATCAAACGAATGCTCAAACCTGTAAATTTGTGTATTTTCTTATATGTAAAGTAAGTAATCATATGGTTGAGAGCCTAAGGAGATATAAATCTCAGCTGAATTACTTGCTCTCTTAGGTTTTGAGTAATATTTATTCTCTTTACCATTTTAAATTAGATTAAATTATATTTATCAAATACCTATAAATTCACTCAATTCTCAAATTTTAATGATTGTTTTTTAAAGGTGCAAATTTTTTGCTCATTTATTTTCTTTCGAATATATTATTATTAATTTGGTTTGGAAATATTTTTGAAGTACAAAATGAATTCAAAATAGATAATATACATGCTTATAGTATATATATTTAAAATAAAGGCATTCAGAGTTATCTTAGCTTTTTAGTAAATTCATTAAGAAAAATTAAACAATGTATGATATTATTATTGAAATACATTTGAAATGGGAAAATTCAAAAATAAAAAAGAGATGTTTTTTTTAATTATATATAACAGCCAGTAATTAGGAGTGCTTTAATTCTAATATGATTTATATTATTTTAACAGTAATTTATTTAAATTTAAAATCTATTAATTACTTAATTAAATATATATAATTAGTGGGCAGGTGGGCAGGCAGGGTCCTAAGCAGACCACTTTTGTAATTAAATATATATACTTTTATTATAATTACGAATGTGTAGACTGCTAATGGAGTCAACGAATCACTAGACACTCCTCGGCGCTGCCTAAGACCACGGTTCTGGTGCTCTCAAAGGGTCAAGCCGTGCTGGTTGTAACACAACAGATGCAAAGAAATATACCATGTGTGCAGAAGGAGATTTCCTCAAAACTGACAATACATGTGGTGCCTGTCCAGCTGATCAATACGGAAACGATGATGGTGTATGTACCGATTGTATGGTTAAGTGCCTCTCTTGCACTGGTTCCGGTAACAACATCATAGATGATGGAAGTGTTTGCGATGTTGATAATGACAACTTCATACAAATTGATTCCAACTAATGCATTTCAGTATGTCTCGATGGTTATAGAGATGACGGTCCATTCTGCTACAGTATGTTTCATGTTAAATTCTAACCAACTCTATAGGAAATGTTCAACCAGAGGTTATTAGTTTTGTGGGTCTTACTCATGCAATCACATTCGACCAGCTTAAAGACAGTGTATTTCAAGTTCTTGATCAAAGATCCGGGAGGAGACAGTGTTATCGTAGTTATTTGTGTATCCGGCTTGGTGGTCTCATGCACCTTGACTCCATTAGCAGCCTGCGCATCTCTAATAAAATGCATATTAATAATAAATATATATATATTTAATTACAAAAAGTGGTCTGCTTAGGACCCTGCCTGCCCACCTGCCCACTAATTATATATATTTAATTAAGTAATTAATAGATTTTAAATTTAAATAAATTACTGTTAAAATAATATAAATCATATTAGAATTAAAGCACTCCTAATTACTGGCTGTTATATATAATTAAAAAAAACATCTCTTTTTTATTTTTGAATTTTCCCATTTCAAATGTATTTCAATAATATTAACTGAAATAGGGTCTTTATTTACTATCCCTTTAACATAGGCCTTCTTGTTTTAACATTTGAGAACTAGGTCTATATAAATTCTGGAGACAAATCTACTAGAAAGCTAATGTAATTATCTTTAGTCTTAGATTTCTTCATATCAACCGCTTAAGCCACCAAACTATTTTACAGCCTCCTAAAATTTCTGAAGTCTATAAGTGTAGGCCGAGCTGTTGTCAAGATTAGCTTTCTGCCTTAATTTATCTTCTTATACTTAATTAATTCCTATATAAAATTGAAAAAGAGCGCTCGTTTAAAAACTACAGTTCTCAAAATTATCAAAGTTGAAGTAAGGTTTAATTTTTATATCTGAAATTAATTCTTTTATGATTATATTGATTTCCTATTCTTGCGTTTAGGAATATCTTAGCGTTATTTTTTATACAAAGGTACTAAAAAACAACTAATGCTCTTAAAAATTGAGATTTTGACAATTAAAACTTTGGATTGACTGTAATGGAATTTAGAATTAAATAAGACAAATTTAAATTATCATTAATTTAAATTAAAAAAGTTACCGCCAATTTTAATTAAAAGCGCAATTACAAATGAAAAACGATCATGGAATTTAGGCTTAAATCCAATACTTTTGCTAAAAGGACTTTGATTTAAAAAATTCTGAGCTATTTTCACAGAGGATAAAATACATCCTGCATATGCTGAGATTCTAGATTGAAAAACACCTTAAGGAAATGTAGAATCCAGAGCAAGAAGGAGAGTAAGAAAAGCCATTTATGATGGAGCAGAGTATCCCTTACTTATCGATAGGAAAAGTTTAATACTTTCCTCCAAGAATTATGACATACAAAAGATACTTGAGCTTGAAGATTTATTTAAACCACTAAAATACTCAAAGGATCTCCCCAGATATATAAGCAAGCACATCCTTAAAAAGACTTCCAAATCTTTTCAAAGCCTGTTAGACCCTAGTTAGTCTCTGGCCCTAACATTAACCAAATGATAAAAGTCGATGTTAGTTACATGCAGTAACCATACTTGCCTAACTATATTCCTAAAGGAAACATATTCAATTCATAAAACACGTTATCATCATCAACCAACTGCGGCGCTTAGATTCAATTAGAGCTCACATCCAATTATTTAAAGGAATAAATGCTTTTAAGCCTTTAAAATTTTATCAATTTATTGAGCAGATCTGCCAGAGAGATAGCTAATGGTTGCTAGAGTTTTCTTAATTAATTTAAAAATAATCTGCTTTTTAAATTTCTTCTAATTGAATATTTGGCCTTATTCACAAGTCGATCTAAAACTCATAAATGCACTTACAGATAAGAACCAGACTGTTTGTTTAGTCCTTGCTATACTAGAAATGAGCTTATTTAAAGTGATGAAAACCCTTTAAACATTATATGACTCAACCTGCACAAAGGCCTAGTTCAGAGCAAACCTTGGACTCTCAAACTACATCTTTATTCATGAGGCTAAGCAACTCTCCTTAAAGCAACAAGAACTTGTTCTCTTTGACAGCAAAACCATTTGAATAATTCCCCTTATAGTGGGAAACTTCGCATAATTCAAAGTTGATCTATAAATGGTAAGGTTGTTGCCCAACACTCTTTAGTGTCTAAACAAACCTTTCACAAAAGTATTGAAATAAAGGGCTTAGTTTAGATTGGTTGAGGAATTTCCAATAAATCTAATTGTTGATTTTGTTTAACTAAGTGCTCTCTGTCAATTAAGAAACTCTATTGAGATTGACTAATTAAATAATAAAATTAAAGAAAAATTCATTAAAAATGGGACTATTTCCATCAAGCAGATTTTTCAATTCTCTTAGCTTCAATATCAGTTGAATTAAGGAAACAAATCCAAGAGAGATTTAAATGTTTGCTTAGATAGCTGTTATCCAAAAATAAATTGCTTTTATATATATTGAAAAGGGGGTTAAAAACAGACCTGACTTGATTAATGGCAATCTCCACTCAATTAAGCAGCTAAATAAGAACCCCCAGACATGTTGAAGATTAAAGAGGGTAGAAACTTTACAAAATTAATTGTTCAAAAAGAGGAACGACTAAGTTTTGAAGTTTCGTTATGACCTTTAAGAAAATATTAAAAAGCAATCATATTAATTAAATCTTTAGAAGAAATGATAGGATTCAACTTTTTGTCACTTTGGAAACTCTGGTTATCCTTTTCTATATGGACAAGTGATAAAACCCCGTTAGTCAATTAAGAATGAAGATTGGGGATTAAGAATAATGAAATTAAGAATTAATTTTAATTGGCTGAAATTAAATATAATTAGGCTAAAACCAAATTTACGCACCCTGATTGGTTTATTTTATAGAGACAATTAATCGAGCCAATGGCTTTAATAATTAGCCAAAACTTTAATAATTTACGCCAATTAAAATTAATTCTCAATTTCATTATTCTTAATCCCCAATTTTCATTCTTAATTGACTAACGGGGTTTTATATTTTAATTTATCAACTTTGAAATCAATAATTGGAAAACTCTGCTCTATATAATGATTGCAGAAATACTGAGAAAAAATTACAAAGGAGTTCTATAATTTTGAGCAAAATTATTATCTTATATTGCGGGACGAAATGAGATACCAAAATACAATACTTGAAAACAATTTAATATCAACTAAAATTATTATGAGAATAAGCTCAAAGATTTCATAGAAAAGGTAGATCTGCTTTGATGTGGCATTTGGAGGAAAAGAGGTAAAGTTCCACACACTATCGTCCTTAAATTCGAATAAATCGGTTCATATCTCAGATATTCTACTTAATTACGATTAGTTATTCTAATGTAAGCACCTATATGAACTCTTCTTGAAAATAAATTTGAAAAATCCTGTTATTTTAGTAGTTCAGGGGATTATTAGATAAGCAACACATTCTTAAAAAGATATCAGGAGCTTCAATACTATAGCATGAAGGGAGTTAAGGGATCGAAGCGGATGCATACTTGGAAGGCAAATTTAATGTAAGAAATAGAAAAAATGATTTGGGGTCCTACTTCTAACTGATATGAAAGGCATGGGTACAGATTTTCAAACGTCAAACAAATTGAGGATAATCGTGGTCTTTACTTTATCATATACGATGTATTCTCGAAGAGATCAACTTAGTAAATAATAGGAAGAGTTTCAAGGTTACAGTAAAGGATAATTGAGATAGGCTCTCCTAATATTAGGCTCATTGGAAACACTTGAGAAAGCTATAAAATAAAGACAAGAGATTTGGAAAATAAGGCTTAGAAAATTCTCAAAACTTCAGATGATGCTGAACTAATCCTACTAGCAATAACAAAATAAGTAAAGTATTGATTAAAAGTAGACTGAGGAATCTATTAGTGAAGAATAAATATAAGAAAATTAGAAGGAGATAAGCTCATTTGAAGATGTAAATGAGTCTCATCTTGAAAGCTAAAGTATTCAATCTAAAATTAAAATACAAATTTCAAATAAGTCATTAACAGGAGAGAGAGCTGCTTCAGAAAATATTTTGGAACAGAACTGCAGCACATCCATTAATAATTAAAAAAAGTTCAGAGTAAAATACTACAGATTTATACCTTTATAAGCAGTAAACCCTAACTCCTTAAGCAAGATTAAAAAGACTTGAAATCTAAAGAAATAAAGATTTAAATTTAAACATGGTAAATGTATCCAAATAAAAGGGTTTTAAAAAATAGATATTAGCACAAGTAACACGACAGATAAGCAAACTAAGATTGAAGTTTTGAAACTGAAAAAGTTGTAATACCAGTTAAAAGTAAAGTATATATCTAAGTGAAGAGAAAAAAGCCAATCAAACATCAACATAAACTCGAAAATTTTATAAAAGAAAGTTACAATATCCAAGGAAAAAATGAGAATGGGAAGAGAATAGTGGGATAATTAAGCATTGGCATTTTGCATGTAGAGTTTGTCTGAACATTTGTATTTCACTTTTGTTAATATAATTAAAAGATTTATTGTAGAAATATATTGATTTGAAAAAAATAATTTAAAATAAAATAATTACAAATCAAAATCGTGGCTGTTAGAATAGACCAATTTAAACGATCTTGGGCTCATATAGAGAATTTTAAAATTAGCTGGACTTTACTATTAGCGGTACTATTTTATCGCATCGAGGGAGCAAGATCACTCAACTTTTATTAAACACCTCTAAATTCGTTTAATTACACCCTCACATTAAAGTTGAGTGATCTTGTTCCCGCGATGCGATAAAATATGTAGGCCCCCCCCCGCCGCCGCCCCCGCCCGCGGCCCGCGCCCGCGCTAATAGTAAATCGCAGCTAATTTAAAATTCTCTATATGAGCCCAAGATCGTTTAAATTGGTCTATTCTAACAGCCACGATTTTGATTTGTAATTATTTTATTTTAAATTATTTTTTCAAATCTAATGTATTTCTACAATATTGTTTTTTCATTTCAAAGATTCTGCATCTTATATAAATTGGGGTTTCGTAAATGGCAGTTTCAATCTATGTTGATAATTCCAGATTAATGCAAGTTTATTATCAATGATTTGCATTTATCTCATGAAGGCTATTAATCTCTAGCCGAACTAATTTGATGAAGGTATTTTGCTCAAATTTAATATTATTTTAATTCTTTTTTTACCTCATCAATTTCTTTGTGTCGTCTTTTTCCTTAAGAGCCAAGCCTGGCTTTAAAAATAAAGCTGACCGTCTTTTTGCCCTAATATTAGTGTAAAATAAAATAGAAGTTATTGCCGAAGTTCAATGAATTGTTGAAGGCCTGGCCTGCATATATTCAGGTCACATTCATACTATCAAGTTTTAGAATTTATTTGATATATTTTAATGCTCTTCTTGATAGTCATTATTGTATCGCATGTTCATTACTTGTCTAGGTGGAAGTCTCACTGTTTTGGGAGAATAGAAAGATCTAGATAATTCCTTTAATAAAATTAATGTATTATTCCTCAGAGTCCCTTGATTTATGGAGTGGTAGAAACATCAATTTTCTTGAGGTACAAAGAAAGTTTAGATAAAAATGGCTTACACTTTTTCTCCATTTATTTTGCTTTTTAGAAAATTTACGTTAGGGCTAGCGAATTTTGAATAAGCGCTGCACTCTTGAGTAAGAAACTCGAAATGCTAATTACTCTCAATCTTTCATCGTATTAAGTTTACATGTTAACTTAAGTGGGGCCTGCTCCTCCATCCATGCGTTAATGTCTATAGCTTTATTAGAAGTTTATACTTTGAATTATTATATTTTTACTTGTTCTTATTAAAATAAGGAAATTAAATAGGGACTATTTAGTATAAAAAAAAATATTTTTACAAAAAATAAATTCTCTATATAGTAATCCTTCTTCACTAAAAGTTAATAGTAATACTCTCGATGAATCATTTAAGAACTTCAAAACCAAAAATCACAAATTTTTTTTAAAAAATTAATGATCAAAGCTATAGTAGTCTGGTGACAAAGGATAATCGTCAGATGAGAATTTAAATTCGAATTTCTAAGTTGATCAGAGCTCATAATACTATGCTAAATAATCTATTAGTTTGCGAACTTCTAAATATTCAGCCTATTTATATTAAATTGCTCAAGAATTAGGAAATTTGTTTGCTAGAGAAGCAAGTTCTGCAAAAGGCGAAAGCGGTAATTTGTTAATACTATATTTAAGATTCCAGAAAGGTTGCCTTGAATATTCACCCTAACTCTTACTCATGGAGTTTGTTTAGCCAAATAGATATTAAAAAATCTTTCCTGAAGCAATTATCATTGTAAAAATGTTCAAGCACTTAGACGCAAGTGTAGAGATGGAGCTGTTGCAAAAGCTCCA
>ARYC01021185.1:0-28632 GCA_000711775.1 Oxytricha trifallax
CAATAATAATATTCAAGAAGAAAACACCCTATCTAAATAAGTAAAAGAATGCTTTTTTTTTTAAAAATTATAAAAAAGAAATTAATAAATTATCCAAAAGATATAATGAAATCTACATAAATATATAAGATTTTATAGAATAAGCAATTTAAAATTATTAATAATAACTGCAAATCAATAATTAAACCAAAAATGTTCAAAATCATACGCTTTCATTCAACATTAATCATAAAATTTGTTCATAATCTGATAAAAATTAATAAAGAAGTTTATACTTACTACAGATAGTTATTATTTATGTTACTGAGTATGATGATGTTTTACTAAGAGGAAGCAGCAAACAAAATTATATAAAAGCAATTAATAACAAGAATGCTCGGATTTAATGATATAAGATTATAAAAATATAGAATTCATTTCACTATTAAGTAAACCAAACTCAATCGAATGAAAAAAAAATTAGATATTATATTAAATTAAATTATTTAATGAAGTACTAAAATTAGTACTGAGGGTTGGCACAGAGAGATAATCAGATATTTATACTAGAGATTAGATATTAAAACTATATTGATATCTTATGGGCATGTAATAATCGCTAATCTTATTCAAAAAACATATCTAAATTTTTAATTTATAGCTTTCATATTTGTATAGAGATTTCAGAATTGAAAAAAGAAAAGGAAAAAGTCGATTTATTTAAGAAGATAAAGATATTGATGATGGCGAGTAGTTTATAATAATCATAAAATTTGAGAATTGAGTGAATTTTAAATAAAATGAAATTAATTTTAAAGCTATAGAAACTGGAAAGCCCGTTTAATTATAACATCAATGGTAGGAAGATTCTTTTTTGCATCCACTAATAAATTTATCAACCTATTTAATTATTTAAGTTTTTCTTTATCGTTGCTATATTCTCTCATCATGTCAATACATTAGATATTTATTTTTACTTTTGCTGAAAACCTTTCCCCAGTATGAAACTCTAATAAATTTCAATCCCCAGCTTTCCAATATCTTTCTTGATTCATGCCTAAATAAGGAATATATATTCTTGATTTTGGTGACTTATTATTAATTTCTAATCTGAGTTGAGTTGACAAAATTACTTAGTTTAGTTTTGAAATTCTTACTATTATGTACTAGGAAAATTTCTGGATTTATGTGAAGATGAACTACATTATTATTATGCAACACAGATACTGATTAAAATAATTTTAACATCGCTGTCCTAGTTAACTTATCTCTTAGTTTGACTAATATAAGATATTTTAGTGTAACTTTGAATACAAAAGTTTAAATTATAATTTTCTCATCTTGAAGAATTAGCTTGTGAATTTAATCGACATATCTAAGCTATAAAAATCTGCATATATCTTAAAACTTGAAGTTTAGAACAGCAATTTCATTATAGTGGAATTTTCTATTTGCTCTTGAAATTCATATTCACATTTATGATAATTAATGTCAGGCTCATTTGAAAATTTAGCATAAGTTGAAAAATTGCAAAAGAATTATATCATTTTGCTTCTTTGATCATTAGATCTAATTCTGGATAAATCTTTTTTGTTATACTAATTTGATTATTCTGTTGAGATTCAAAGTAATTTTTATTCTCTTCAAGATTTGATTATTTAACTTCAGCATTAATATGACCAATATATTGAAATTCGTCTTCTTCTGAGTCGTATTTTATATATTCCATTAATTTGATCATATTCTGGAAGTTTATCACTGTAAATTTTCATGAAGCAAATTTCTTTGCCAAATCAACTAAAATAAATTTGTAAAAAAAATCAAAACTTACTATAGTAGGATAATGAGCATCTTCAAGTTCAATGAGTTTATACTAAATAAGATGAAGCTCTAGATTCTCTGAATTACTAAATTTCAGATATAAGGCTTTGCATATATTGCATTTATAAGTCTCCTCTGT
This sequence comes from Oxytricha trifallax, assembly GCA_000711775.1. Lineage (NCBI taxonomy): Eukaryota > Ciliophora > Spirotrichea > Sporadotrichida > Oxytrichidae > Oxytricha > Oxytricha trifallax. The sequence continues at coordinate 1,940 of ARYC01021185.1, forward strand.
CTTTAGCTGAACAAACTTCCCTTTCTATCTTACATGTATAAGTTTATGCCGAGTCAATTCCTTTGGAGTATAAACTTGATTTCAAACCTCACATTCTGTTAACTTATTTGTTTGTCGATCTGTCTTTTGAAATCTTTGCCCTTTTCGAAAATTCCATCCCTGCCATTACTCAATATACTCTCTCGATTATTTGGGTCAATAATGACAGGTGAAAGACTGCTGTTCTCGTTTTTTTCTTGCTCACCCACTAGGTCATCATTAGCTGGTTCATCACAAGTGCTGAAACCTCGTAGTCAAGAGATTTGTTTTGGTTTGACATATTTATCTGTGAAATTAATTTTAATTCATTTAATAAATCTCAATAATAAATTACTTTTAATACTTAAAATAGGAATATAAATTAAATAATTAGGTACATGGTTACATGAATTAGAAATTTATGTTTTATACTTATAATTAATACATTTAGTAACTTTATTTTAATTGGATTTTGTAGATTACAAAAGGTTGAAATTTATTTTCCTATGTATATAATATAATCATTTATGTTTCCTTTTATAATTCTAAGATATTTACTATTGAATATGAAGAAAAGGCCTTTAGCATCTAATAATAATCCTTTAGAAATCAAACAAATTCAAGTAAGACAAGATAAAAAAATAAGAGGACATAGTCTTATGCTCCCTTAGAAATGTGCGGATGCGTTATTATTGAATACCTCCAATAGAGAAATTATGATTAAGCTCTCTAGGCCTATAGATAATTTGTGTGAAAGAAATGTAAGTCTAACAAATAATTATTAAATACTATGAAATTCTTTATATACAATATGGAAAATTTTAACTAAACTCCCTTCAATAGCAAAGCCTTTAATTAATAGACGCTCTAATTTTGGAGAGTAGGCTTAGTTTCTAAGCATGACTGGTATAATTATCTTAAATTTAATTGTAATATTTATTTGGTTAACCAAGTAGAAGGCTTTTACATGGCACCTTACAAAAAGACTTCAATGAGTATTATTATAGATGTTTTATAAGGGAAGAAGCACTTTATTAGGTCAATATTAACATAGAGTATCAATATACCCAGCTACCAAGAGTTATCAATTCAATCTATCTTCAATCAAATTAAAGACGATAAAGTAATTCTGGAACATCTAAACTACTACGAGGATACTTGAGAGTTGCCTGATAGGTTGTTTTTTTTGGAGTGCTTGGGAAAATTTCCTAAGAATATTTGGAAGAGACATTTAAACAGCAACATAAGCTTAGAAATTATGTATCTCAAGAAGAATAGAAAGGCGACAAAATATTAGTTAGCCGGACTTCTTGTTATAACTTGAATAAGACCCATATTTTTGAAGTTAGTATATATAACATTTTTTAAAGCGAAAGGGGAAAGTCCTTTCTTTACTTAAAATTTAGTCCAAATCAAGGAGAGTTAATAAGAAACTAAAGCGATGTGAATTAGTCATGAACTACAAAAAATTTAATACTGAAGAGACCAAGTAAAAACGTACAGAGGATAGAGAATGAGAGGAGAGTAAAATTTAATGGTTTCCCACTACCAAAGAGATTTCATGGGAATTAAATGTGAGCAATTAAGCTTAATTAATTGGTTACATAAATTTAATTAATTATGCTCCCTTTATTTTTAATTAACCAATATATTATCTCATCTTTAATATATGTCTAATTTCAGTTCTATTACAGTCAGTTTATTCAATTTTGTTTTAAGCTATCTTCTAATCGCAATGTACTTTTTATTGGAGAAAATAAAATCCAAACTACTATTTATGTTATTTATGTACCTTTAATTAACTCTTGAGAAAACTTCCTCAATACAGTTAAACATCGAGGAGTAAGGAGTATTGTATAATATCTTGATATTATTATTTTAAAAATTCTGTTTGACCTCCTTGCAATGATGGGCAAGTAAATTATCAATAAAAATAACAAGTTTATGTTACTTATTTATATTGACAATCGGAGCTAAGCTGTCAATTATATTTTACTTTTTAATAGATTTTTATCAAATTAAGAATGATTCAAGCCCATCTTTGCTTATATTCACTATTGTAGATTAAGTTTTTACGTTTAGTCCCTCTTTTTAGAGGACTTAATATTTATTATTTATGAAAAACATGATTTTTTGTGATGGAGTGTGGCTTGAATATTTTTTCATCCATATAAATAATTTTATAGCCTTCATTTATTAAATTAAAGAGCTCTTAATAACAGTCAATTTATTGTTTGTAAATTTGCTATTATTTTAAACGAGTTATAAGATAGTTACTTCTCATCACCTTATCTAATCCCTCTCTTTTTATATATCAAGTAATTTTGATGGGCTTATTTATTTATCTGTAAACTATCTATAAAACATCTTACATCTATTAAGTAATGATAAATGTTTTTTTTAGATTGAAGAGTCTGAGTAGAAGTGAGAATGTCAACGTGCGCCTAAGTTAATTCTTAATTGGGACTTAAAATGATAGTTTATGTACTTTTGTTAAGATGTTAATGCGTGGATATATAAAAAATCAAACGAATGCTCAAACCTGTAAATTTGTGTATTTTCTTATATGTAAAGTAAGTAATCATATGGTTGAGAGCCTAAGGAGATATAAATCTCAGCTGAATTACTTGCTCTCTTAGGTTTTGAGTAATATTTATTCTCTTTACCATTTTAAATTAGATTAAATTATATTTATCAAATACCTATAAATTCACTCAATTCTCAAATTTTATGATTGTTTTTTAAAGGTGCAAATTTTTTGCTCATTTATTTTCTTTCGAATATATTATTATTAATTTGGTTTGGAAATATTTTTGAAGTACAAAATGAATTCAAAATAGATAATATACATGCTTATAGTATATATATTTAAAATAAAGGCATTCAGAGTTATCTTAGCTTTTTAGTAAATTCATTAAGAAAAATTAAACAATGTATGATATTATTATTGAAATACATTTGAAATGGGAAAATTCAAAAATAAAAAAGAGATGTTTTTTTTAATTATATATAACAGCCAGTAATTAGGAGTGCTTTAATTCTAATATGATTTATATTATTTTAACAGTAATTTATTTAAATTTAAAATCTATTAATTACTTAATTAAATATATATAATTAGTGGGCAGGTGGGCAGGCAGGGTCCTAAGCAGACCACTTTTGTAATTAAATATATATACTTTTATTATAATTACGAATGTGTAGACTGCTAATGGAGTAAACGAATCACTAGACATTCCTCCGGCGCTGCCTAAGACCCACGGTTCTGGTGCTCTCAAAGGGTCAAGCCGTGCTGGTTGTAACACAACAGATGCAAAGAAACATACCATGTGTGCAGAAGGAGATTTCCTCAAAACTGACAATACATGTGGTGCCTGTCCAGCTGATCAATACGGAAACGATGATGGTGTATGTACCGATTGTATGGATCAGTGTCTCTCTTGCACTGGTTCCGGTAACAACATCATAGATGATGGATGTGTTTGCGATGTTGATAATGACAACTTCATACAAATTGATTCCAACGAATGCATTACAGTATGTCTCGATGGTTATAGAGATGACGGTCCATTCTGCTACAGTAAGTTTCATGTTACATTCTAACCAACTCGATAGGAAATGTTCAACCAGAGGTTATTAGTTTTGTGGGTCTTACTCATGCAATCACATTCGACCAGCTTAAAGACAGTGTATTTCAGTTCTTGATAAAAGATCCGGGTGGAGAAAGTGTTCTCTTAGTCATTTGTGCATCCGGCTCGGTGGTATCCGGCATGTTTACTCCATTAGCAGTCTACACATTCGTAATTATAATAAAAGTATATATATATAATTACAAAAGTGGTCTGCTTAGGACCCTGCCTGCCCACCTGCCCACTAATTATATATATTTAATTAAGTAATTAATAGATTTTAAATTTAAATAAATTACTGTTAAAATAATATAAATCATATGAGAATTAAGAACACTCCTAATTACTGGCTGTTATATATAATTAAAAAAAACATCTCTTTTTTATTTTTGAATTTTCCCATTTCAAATGTATTTCAATAATATTAACTGAAATAGGGTCTTTATTTACTATCCCTTTAACATAGGCCTTCTTGTTTTAACATTTGAGAACTAGGTCTATATAAATTCTGGAGACAAATCTACTAGAAAGCTAATGTAATTATCTTTAGTCTTAGATTTCTTCATATCAACCGCTTAAGCCACCAAACTATTTTACAGCCTCCTAAAATTTCTGAAGTCTATAAGTGTAGGCCGAGCTGTTGTCAAGATTAGCTTTCTGCCTTAATTTATCTTCTTATACTTAATTAATTCCTATATAAAATTGAAAAAGAGCGCTCGTTTAAAAACTACAGTTCTCAAAATTATCAAAGTTGAAGTAAGGTTTAATTTTTATATCTGAAATTAATTCTTTTATGATTATATTGATTTCCTATTCTTGCGTTTAGGAATATCTTAGCGTTATTTTTTATACAAAGGTACTAAAAAACAACTAATGCTCTTAAAAATTGAGATTTTGACAATTAAAACTTTGGATTGACTGTAATGGAATTTAGAATTAAATAAGACAAATTTAAATTATCATTAATTTAAATTAAAAAAGTTACCGCCAATTTTAATTAAAAGCGCAATTACAAATGAAAAACGATCATGGAATTTAGGCTTAAATCCAATACTTTTGCTAAAAGGACTTTGATTTAAAAAATTCTGAGCTATTTTCACAGAGGATAAAATACATCCTGCATATGCTGAGATTCTAGATTGAAAAACACCTTAAGGAAATGTAGAATCCAGAGCAAGAAGGAGAGTAAGAAAAGCCATTTATGATGGAGCAGAGTATCCCTTACTTATCGATAGGAAAAGTTTAATACTTTCCTCCAAGAATTATGACATACAAAAGATACTTGAGCTTGAAGATTTATTTAAACCACTAAAATACTCAAAGGATCTCCCCAGATATATAAGCAAGCACATCCTTAAAAAGACTTCCAAATCTTTTCAAAGCCTGTTAGACCCTAGTTAGTCTCTGGCCCTAACATTAACCAAATGATAAAAGTCGATGTTAGTTACATGCAGTAACCATACTTGCCTAACTATATTCCTAAAGGAAACATATTCAATTCATAAAACACGTTATCATCATCAACCAACTGCGGCGCTTAGATTCAATTAGAGCTCACATCCAATTATTTAAAGGAATAAATGCTTTTAAGCCTTTAAAATTTTATCAATTTATTGAGCAGATCTGCCAGAGAGATAGCTAATGGTTGCTAGAGTTTTCTTAATTAATTTAAAAATAATCTGCTTTTTAAATTTCTTCTAATTGAATATTTGGCCTTATTCACAAGTCGATCTAAAACTCATAAATGCACTTACAGATAAGAACCAGACTGTTTGTTTAGTCCTTGCTATACTAGAAATGAGCTTATTTAAAGTGATGAAAACCCTTTAAACATTATATGACTCAACCTGCACAAAGGCCTAGTTCAGAGCAAACCTTGGACTCTCAAACTACATCTTTATTCATGAGGCTAAGCAACTCTCCTTAAAGCAACAAGAACTTGTTCTCTTTGACAGCAAAACCATTTGAATAATTCCCCTTATAGTGGGAAACTTCGCATAATTCAAAGTTGATCTATAAATGGTAAGGTTGTTGCCCAACACTCTTTAGTGTCTAAACAAACCTTTCACAAAAGTATTGAAATAAAGGGCTTAGTTTAGATTGGTTGAGGAATTTCCAATAAATCTAATTGTTGATTTTGTTTAACTAAGTGCTCTCTGTCAATTAAGAAACTCTATTGAGATTGACTAATTAAATAATAAAATTAAAGAAAAATTCATTAAAAATGGGACTATTTCCATCAAGCAGATTTTTCAATTCTCTTAGCTTCAATATCAGTTGAATTAAGGAAACAAATCCAAGAGAGATTTAAATGTTTGCTTAGATAGCTGTTATCCAAAAATAAATTGCTTTTATATATATTGAAAAGGGGGTTAAAAACAGACCTGACTTGATTAATGGCAATCTCCACTCAATTAAGCAGCTAAATAAGAACCCCCAGACATGTTGAAGATTAAAGAGGGTAGAAACTTTACAAAATTAATTGTTCAAAAAGAGGAACGACTAAGTTTTGAAGTTTCGTTATGACCTTTAAGAAAATATTAAAAAGCAATCATATTAATTAAATCTTTAGAAGAAATGATAGGATTCAACTTTTTGTCACTTTGGAAACTCTGGTTATCCTTTTCTATATGGACAAGTGATAAAACCCCGTTAGTCAATTAAGAATGAAGATTGGGGATTAAGAATAATGAAATTAAGAATTAATTTTAATTGGCTGAAATTAAATATAATTAGGCTAAAACCAAATTTACGCACCCTGATTGGTTTATTTTATAGAGACAATTAATCGAGCCAATGGCTTTAATAATTAGCCAAAACTTTAATAATTTACGCCAATTAAAATTAATTCTCAATTTCATTATTCTTAATCCCCAATTTTCATTCTTAATTGACTAACGGGGTTTTATATTTTAATTTATCAACTTTGAAATCAATAATTGGAAAACTCTGCTCTATATAATGATTGCAGAAATACTGAGAAAAAATTACAAAGGAGTTCTATAATTTTGAGCAAAATTATTATCTTATATTGCGGGACGAAATGAGATACCAAAATACAATACTTGAAAACAATTTAATATCAACTAAAATTATTATGAGAATAAGCTCAAAGATTTCATAGAAAAGGTAGATCTGCTTTGATGTGGCATTTGGAGGAAAAGAGGTAAAGTTCCACACACTATCGTCCTTAAATTCGAATAAATCGGTTCATATCTCAGATATTCTACTTAATTACGATTAGTTATTCTAATGTAAGCACCTATATGAACTCTTCTTGAAAATAAATTTGAAAAATCCTGTTATTTTAGTAGTTCAGGGGATTATTAGATAAGCAACACATTCTTAAAAAGATATCAGGAGCTTCAATACTATAGCATGAAGGGAGTTAAGGGATCGAAGCGGATGCATACTTGGAAGGCAAATTTAATGTAAGAAATAGAAAAAATGATTTGGGGTCCTACTTCTAACTGATATGAAAGGCATGGGTACAGATTTTCAAACGTCAAACAAATTGAGGATAATCGTGGTCTTTACTTTATCATATACGATGTATTCTCGAAGAGATCAACTTAGTAAATAATAGGAAGAGTTTCAAGGTTACAGTAAAGGATAATTGAGATAGGCTCTCCTAATATTAGGCTCATTGGAAACACTTGAGAAAGCTATAAAATAAAGACAAGAGATTTGGAAAATAAGGCTTAGAAAATTCTCAAAACTTCAGATGATGCTGAACTAATCCTACTAGCAATAACAAAATAAGTAAAGTATTGATTAAAAGTAGACTGAGGAATCTATTAGTGAAGAATAAATATAAGAAAATTAGAAGGAGATAAGCTCATTTGAAGATGTAAATGAGTCTCATCTTGAAAGCTAAAGTATTCAATCTAAAATTAAAATACAAATTTCAAATAAGTCATTAACAGGAGAGAGAGCTGCTTCAGAAAATATTTTGGAACAGAACTGCAGCACATCCATTAATAATTAAAAAAAGTTCAGAGTAAAATACTACAGATTTATACCTTTATAAGCAGTAAACCCTAACTCCTTAAGCAAGATTAAAAAGACTTGAAATCTAAAGAAATAAAGATTTAAATTTAAACATGGTAAATGTATCCAAATAAAAGGGTTTTAAAAAATAGATATTAGCACAAGTAACACGACAGATAAGCAAACTAAGATTGAAGTTTTGAAACTGAAAAAGTTGTAATACCAGTTAAAAGTAAAGTATATATCTAAGTGAAGAGAAAAAAGCCAATCAAACATCAACATAAACTCGAAAATTTTATAAAAGAAAGTTACAATATCCAAGGAAAAAATGAGAATGGGAAGAGAATAGTGGGATAATTAAGCATTGGCATTTTGCATGTAGAGTTTGTCTGAACATTTGTATTTCACTTTTGTTAATATAATTAAAAGATTTATTGTAGAAATATATTGATTTGAAAAAAATAATTTAAAATAAAATAATTACAAATCAAAATCGTGGCTGTTAGAATAGACCAATTTAAACGATCTTGGGCTCATATAGAGAATTTTAAATTAGCTGGACTTTACTATTAGCGGTACTATTTTATCGCATCGAGGGAGCAAGATCACTCAACTTTTATTAAACACCTCTAAATTCGTTTAATTACACCCTCACATTAAAGTTGAGTGATCTTGTTCCCGCGATGCGATAAAATAGTACCGCTAATAGTAAAGTCCAGCTAATTTAAAATTCTCTATATGAGCCCAAGATCGTTTAAATTGGTCTATTCTAACAGCCACGATTTTGATTTGTAATTATTTTATTTTAAATTATTTTTTCAAATCTAATGTATTTCTACAATATTGTTTTTTCATTTCAAAGATTCTGCATCTTATATAAATTGGGGTTTCGTAAATGGCAGTTTCAATCTATGTTGATAATTCCAGATTAATGCAAGTTTATTATCAATGATTTGCATTTATCTCATGAAGGCTATTAATCTCTAGCCGAACTAATTTGATGAAGGTATTTTGCTCAAATTTAATATTATTTTAATTCTTTTTTTACCTCATCAATTTCTTTGTGTCGTCTTTTTCCTTAAGAGCCAAGCCTGGCTTTAAAAATAAAGCTGACCGTCTTTTTGCCCTAATATTAGTGTAAAATAAAATAGAAGTTATTGCCGAAGTTCAATGAATTGTTGAAGGCCTGGCCTGCATATATTCAGGTCACATTCATACTATCAAGTTTTAGAATTTATTTGATATATTTTAATGCTCTTCTTGATAGTCATTATTGTATCGCATGTTCATTACTTGTCTAGGTGGAAGTCTCACTGTTTTGGGAGAATAGAAAGATCTAGATAATTCCTTTAATAAAATTAATGTATTATTCCTCAGAGTCCCTTGATTTATGGAGTGGTAGAAACATCAATTTTCTTGAGGTACAAAGAAAGTTTAGATAAAAATGGCTTACACTTTTTCTCCATTTATTTTGCTTTTTAGAAAATTTACGTTAGGGCTAGCGAATTTTGAATAAGCGCTGCACTCTTGAGTAAGAAACTCGAAATGCTAATTACTCTCAATCTTTCATCGTATTAAGTTTACATGTTAACTTAAGTGGGGCCTGCTCCTCCATCCATGCGTTAATGTCTATAGCTTTATTAGAAGTTTATACTTTGAATTATTATATTTTTACTTGTTCTTATTAAAATAAGGAAATTAAATAGGGACTATTTAGTATAAAAAAAAATATTTTTACAAAAAATAAATTCTCTATATAGTAATCCTTCTTCACTAAAAGTTAATAGTAATACTCTCGATGAATCATTTAAGAACTTCAAAACCAAAAATCACAAATTTTTTTTAAAAAATTAATGATCAAAGCTATAGTAGTCTGGTGACAAAGGATAATCGTCAGATGAGAATTTAAATTCGAATTTCTAAGTTGATCAGAGCTCATAATACTATGCTAAATAATCTATTAGTTTGCGAACTTCTAAATATTCAGCCTATTTATATTAAATTGCTCAAGAATTAGGAAATTTGTTTGCTAGAGAAGCAAGTTCTGCAAAAGGCGAAAGCGGTAATTTGTTAATACTATATTTAAGATTCCAGAAAGGTTGCCTTGAATATTCACCCTAACTCTTACTCATGGAGTTTGTTTAGCCAAATAGATATTAAAAAATCTTTCCTGAAGCAATTATCATTGTAAAAATGTTCAAGCACTTAGACGCAAGTGTAGAGATGGAGCTGTTGCAAAAGCTTCAACATAGGAACGCGATAGATGTGTATTAACTAAAAATTATAAAAAATTCAGATCTATCAAAGCGTTGATAACTCTACGGGGTAAAACACAAGAGGCCTTAATAGCTCAAATGACACTAATGCTAAACGTAAACAGAATAATACGGAGCTGAAGAAACTTCCCAGTCAATTGAAAAAAATGGTAGTTGATAGAGGAGCATTAGGTGTTAATAAGTATTTGAAATGACGAAAAAAAGATGTCTAAAGTTTAAATTTAAAGATTTGCACGATTAAATTAATCAAAACTGTTGCGATAAAAATATATATTACTCCTTTCAAGTGAAGACACCTACAGCCATTCCTAAAATGTTGAATAAAAGATTTGTATTTATCATAGAAAATAAATAAATTAAAATGAAAATATTTAATAGAAAAAGAAAACCAATAAAAGGACTTTGCTACAAAATGCAATACTTTCAAGCACCCGAAAACATATGTAAGCAGAAGAAATGGAAAACCTTCAAAAATAATATTTGTTTTATTAGCATTTTTAAAAGATTTGTCTTACCATGCGCAAATAAATATTGTAGAAATACATTTGAATTTGGAAAATTAATTATAATTAAATTAATAATAAATCAAAATCGTGGCAGTTAAAGTTGGCCAATATGAGATCTAAGGCTCATTCGATAGAGAATTAAAAATAAGCTGGACTTTACAATTGGCGGTACTATTTTATCGCATCCCTGAAGCGAGATAACTCGACTTTAATGTGAGGGTACAATTTAATGAATTTAGAGGCATTTAATTAAAGTCGAGTAATCTCGATCCAAGGATGCAATAAAATAGTACCGCCAATAACAAAGTCCAGCTAATTTTGAATTCCCAATCGAATGAGCCCAAGATCGTTCAAATTGACCAACTTTAACTGCCACGATTTGGATTTATTATTAATTTAATTATAATTAATTTTCCAAATTCAAATGTATTTCTACAATACTCTTTGCAGCAGTCATACGATATTTTATTTATGAAAATGAGATTCCTTGGTTCTTAAATAACTATAATTATGTTAATGGTCAATATGTAGTTACCCATATTCTAAGACTGGGGAAGAGCTGTATAGAATAATAGAACTTTATTAAAATTTTTTGCGAATGCTTTTTTATTTTTTTAAAATGACACTTTTACGATGGCAAAATTTACTTCACTTGCTAATGTTCAATTTGATCTTGTGGAAGCTTAATAAGTGTAAGATTGTACACATCTAGGTTTAAATGGCTGGGCTTCAAACTGAAATACTTTCAAGCACGCTAAACTAAACACTTTATTTATAATCTCTTAAAGTTTGTCGAATAAATAAATTGTTAATAATTTTGATTTTAATAATTAGTTTATAAACCTTAAAATTAATTTCTTTTTACTTTTCATCTAAGAAAACCTCATGAAAATATATTACTTTACTTTAAATTTGAAATTAATCAAAATTTTATTAACATGTGCATATTAACGTTTATTTACCTTTTTAAACTAGGCATTTATTTATAGGAGCTTTACTTTAAGATTTTTGAAAATTAAATTTATAATCAACTTCATTTCCTTGATATATTTAATTATTATCACTGATATATGCGGTATGAGAGCTGCTATCAGCGGTGAGAAGAGCTGATATAATCCCAAACATTTATAATAAATTATTATAATATATTGAGCTGGAATTATAGATTAATTTTTGTTTAGAGCAGTAATAATTTACTCATAAAATACTTAAGTAATTTAATGTAAGTGAAGTAGATGAAATATGATTGATGCTTATAATTTTTTCAAATAATATTGTTATGTAAATTTGTGGTTGTCCGTGACAAATTAAATTTCTTAAATATTATTATGGCCTTTATCATACTATTTTTTTAAAGGAGTACCATAATAAAGGAATAAATTTAATCAAGTTAAAGGTACCAAGCAGTTTATCAAGTTAATAACTAAAATATAAAATTATATAAAATAGGCGGGAGGTGTATATGATTTTTGTTTCTAGAACATATGTGAACAGCTCAAAAATTTAAAATCAAAAATCTATATTAAAATCAAACTTTAAGATTAAATTCTAGAAATAAACAAACAAGCAAATCAATTATTTTAAACTTTCAACACCATGAGAAGAGAGTCGGAGCAAAATTTAAACATGGCATCCAACAAATAAAAAGATATTGGAAGAAAAGCCTCATATCTCTGCTTGTATGTAGACAATTAAGCTTAATAAATAAACATGCTTATCAAGAAATATTAATGAGAATGTAAAAACTTCAGTCTGAACTTTTCTCTCAGTTAAAATCATTTCTAGATTAATCATAAAATTTAAGAATTTGAGAAACAGATGCAAAGATCTTTATAAAAATAAAAACTTAATTCTAAAGAGATTAAAATAACTAATTTACAAGAGACTACTACTCATAAGAATGCGGTGATGAGAAAATATAAATTGAGATATGGTTATTAAATAAAGTTTTTCAAAATTTTATGAAAATAGATTTCTAAATTAATTAGTATAAATAAATTTCACTCCAATTAAGAAACCAGCTTTTTCTTGTGGACTTGATGAGCAGCTTCAATTAAAATAAGTAATGATAAATCATTTTATTAAGAGCCAGTAAATATTGAAATAAAATAAAAAATCTGTGAAAAGTAATTATTAATTTTGTCACACTTTATTTTAAAAACAAAATGTTGCTCAGAAGATTAAATATATCTCGATTAGTTAAGTACACCTCGTTGAGTTTTCAAAAAAACCTCTAGAAATTAATCTAAGTTCACAAGAATAATTTATTAGACAATAATTTACAAAAGTAGCGCAAAGTTAACTAATTTATAAACCAATGCTTTATTTATATTCTTGAACTTGTGGAAGAAGTCTTAAATTATTTGTACTCAGAACAATAATGGCAATCAGTGACACTATCTGCAAATTTATTAACAAAGCCAAGTTGATTTTTAATAAATTAGAGAACAAATTTAAGAAGAGCGATAACTAAATTATAAAATCTTTGACTCTTATCAAGGCATCCTGAAAAAATTAGTTGAAAACTTAGAAAATAAAACTTAAAAGAATTATATAAAATATCCTCAATCTATATTAATATAGATATATTTAATAAAGGTGTCTGAAAAATTTTATCAAGTGCCTATTAATCGATATACGGATAGAGCTTTTCAGCATTAGTTATAAACTACGCTTGACCAATAAATTTTAAAACTGAGAGTGATAACCAGTTTATTTCTTATAATATTTTATCTATGAAAGATTCTTATGAACTAGAAATCGAAGACTTGCAAAAATAAGGCCATCTTTTCATGTGGGCAGTCGCTCAGAAATTTGATAATACTATTGCTTTATGCTTCTAATAGGTTACAAGTAAGTAAAAAGTGATGTAAATTTTTAATAATTTTAATAATATTTGTTTCTATTTGCTGGGCAAAGAAAGTTCAAATAAGAAATACAAAAAAAGTCCTTGAGATCACATTCGCAAAAGAAAAGAGATTTGCATAGAGGATTAAAAGGAAATATTCAACAAAAAACAGATCTATTTCTTCTGAAGATATCAGTGAAATTCAACAAAATCAGACATAATTGAAAAGATGTGCCCAGGTAGACACTAATTAGAGTAATTTTCGAGGGAAAATAACTTAAGAGTTGGATGGGTGTCCGTTGAAAAAATGAGATATGAGAATACATGGCAATTAATTTTAATTTCCATATAATTTTCATTCTATACTTTAAAAAAAAATTTACCTTATTATTATAAATATTTATTATTTTAGATATATGATCGATAGAACAATTAATTGATTTAGAAAATGTATACACAGATTATTAATAAAAATAAAAATGCTCTTTTTTGTATAAGTCTAATTTGAGCATTAAAAAGCTAATGTAAAAGAATAGACTTGAGCATGAAATCATTTCATAAAATTTATGGCTATATATATTAAGATATAAGATTTATATTAATTAGTTTGCATCTTTTTATAATGCATATAGAAGTCTTAAACTAAATTAAATAATAGATTTGTAACAATTGCTGGATAAATTTAGCAGTATAATATGAAATTACAAAATCAGTGTTCAATGTTTAAGAATCTAATTATTTTCATTTTAATCAATATCTCTAATCTTACAGACTTCAGAAACAGTTTCTAAAATAATTTAAATACTTATTATTAATTTTATTACAATGGTTATCTTTCAAAACAATTTTGCACCAAAATATATAAATACATTAGAAATAATGTAAAGATTAAAATTATAAACATAACTTTGAAATGCTAATGATTTTTAAAGATAATCAATTTTTCTATTGTAGCTTATCATTCAGGAAATGTTTTAATAAACTTAAGAATGTGAAAGAGTAAGATTACATTTGAACTCATAAAGAATGATGAAAGTTTAAGTTTAAACGAATGCATGGCATAGGCAATATTCAGTGATGGTTTTTGAGAATAAATTTTCAAAGCCAAAATGGCTTTGAAAAACATGAAATCTATGGTTATAAGTATATTCACATTTAGGTATAAACTGAATCTTATGCGGACTTCTTTAATATTATAATGATTTAAAATAAGTAGCTATATTGAGTAAGAAAAACACTTAAATTGAAATACGGGAGCAACTGTAAATATGAATTTGCCATGAAAAATCAAAAACTTAATTTTGATCAGCATATAATAAATAAAAAAATTAAAAATAAAAAAAAATGAACAATAAACAATGATTTTATAAGAAAACCAAAATTCCTGATTTAATTGAAACTAATAACTATCAAAATTTCAATTACATATAAAATAATATGGAAAAATAAGTTCAAGGCTAAGAGATTTAATGATTAATTTTGGATAAATTTAAAGTAAAAAATAGCAATTCAAACATAAAATGAAACATTTGATTTTAGATTTTTATAATTTAACAATGAGAAAAAGTTTAAAATATTTATTTTATTTTATTTTTTATCGCTGACTGAAGTTAAATGGGTATGAGAATCAAGGTTTCGTCAATAGAATCTAATTAATAACTTTTTAATCTAAATATGTATTAAAAATGTAATTCAAAACTGGTTTGCTAGGCTATGACACTTTTTTTTGAACTTTATTTAAGATAAATAATATTAGCCACAAATATCTAGCTAAATTTTTAACAATAATATATAAGAGGAAGACTTTAAACGAGAAATAATTGAATAAAAATGCATGAACTGAAACTGAATAAAATTGGGAATTACCTTCATAATCTTTACCAATTTGTAGTAATAAATTTGAAACAATAAGTGAATAAGGTTAATAGAATAGACATTAAAACATTTGAAAGATTGTATTTATATAAGAAAAGAAAGCCTGATTGACATTATATGAAAAAGAAGAAATAAAAGAGAACACCAAAAAAATATATTTTTTATTGAAACAATTATATATTCTGAATAAGTATAGAATTATAGAATAACCAAAGATGTTAATGATTTGAGACTAAATTACTTTTGCAAAATCTTTTAATTTAAAAATAAAATAAATAGAAATATTAAAATGAAATAAATTAACTATTATGAGATAAATAGCTTAAGAAAACATATTGATTTTATTATCAAATGGAAATTTATAAATATATGAAATATATTAATATGATAATTAAGCAATTTTTTTGCAATTGACTTTTGCTAACTGAAGATTCTAATTAATGATAAGATATTAACATTCTTAGAGAATAAAAGTTTTATTATTAAACAAATTGAAATTTTTACATAATTGATAAAATTTCTGTTTTTTCAATTCGTCAAGTTAAAGTATCAAAATAAAGAATTCAGCTTTTGTTTATTATATTTCACTAGAAATTCTCTAGAATTTTTAGAAATAAGCTTGACAAAATTATAATCGAATGATACTTTTACCTGGATGATATATTTAAATAATTATTAATGTATGAGAATCAAGCATTTATAACAAAGAATTAATTAATATACAAAATATAAAATGCGGCAATAACCAAAAATCATGGTTTTATCCCATATTTAAATTCCATATTGTTATTATACAAATTTATTATTTGAAAATTGATTATTGTAACGTAAGCTTTAAAAATTAAAACTTTTATCAAAATACTGAATAAATAATTAAATTAAAGTAATAATTTGAGACATTGACAGCATGAATAACTATACTCTTATGATAATTTAAAGATTAACTCAAGTATTAAAAATAAGAAACTTACATAAATATTATATATATATTTATTAAATAATGCAAAACACTCACTTACTTAGATTTTAATGAGAATTAATAAAATAATATTTATAATAATTTTAAAATATGAAATTTACAATTTAAATCTTAGTAATAAAGATTCAGATAAGCGATGCTTGCTTTTCTTTGTAAAATTTTAAGTAAATAGAGAATAATTTTTATAATTGGTAATTGTATTCATAAAAAATAAAGTTTTAGTATTATAATATAATTAAATATCTTCTATTATAATAAATTCAATTTTACTGAAACAATTTTACAACTATTATTATTATAAACTTTTTATTCAAACATTTAATATATATATTTAATTTTAAAAAGGTACTATCATGATATATTTATAAATTAAAAATATCTACTTTGTATTATGATTTTTAATATATTAATATTGTAAATTTATTAGTTTGATTGCTTAAATATTATTCAATTTTAAGCTTCATTATCATAAGGAGAATATTTATTATAATTGATTTAATTTGATTAACATAGAAGGTTGGATATATTTCAAAAAGTGTAAAGTATACATTCATAATTAGTTAGATTAAAAAATGGTATGCCTTTTTATGTATATTACTCAACAGAATTAGAAACAAAATATATAATAAAAACAAAATATATATTAAAACAGATATCTGAAAAAATAAATATAAAATAAATAGAAAAATTAAGTTAAATTTAAATATCTAAAGAATTCATATTCATCAAAAGATTTAGCTTGATATCAGCAATAGAAAAGATAAGAGCATTGTAAAAAATTGGTAATGCTCAAATGGTTTATAGGTAAATAAAGTAATATATAAATAAAATAGAATTATGTTAAAAAGTTATAAGACTTTGTAAAATCTAATTCACAAGTTAGCAATAAATAAATTTGAAATAAAATGATAAAAAGAAGTAATTAAAGAATTAAAAAAATAAAAATTTAAAGTATAAAGTATAAATTATTAAACAATAATGAAACTATAAGCATGAATGATTCTACTTTTAGATAGGTCACTTTGGAATTTTAATTATTATCCATAATCAAAAGAAAAATCTAAATATTTTCTCATGACCATTTTAACTACTTTAACGTTTCTACAGCACTTTTTTATACACTTCCTTATGATAGTGTTATGTTCCATTGCAAATGTGTATCTAGCAATTAACTACTGCAAATATTTAAAAAAATGTTATTAACTAAGATACTGTCAGTAGAGAAGTGAGTACTTGAGTTTAAAATATATAGGCATTTTATCGTAATTATTAATTTAAATAAATACAGAGGGTTTTTTAAATAACATTAAGTTCATAGCTGTATTAACATTATGCAGCTTTATTAAAAAGTTTTGATTTTCAGAGGTTTATGATAATAAAAAACTGTTTATATTTCATTTTAGCTAGTATTACTCAGTATTTCTATGGTAAATAATATTTAAATGTCAAACCTCCATCCTCTGGTTCTCTCAGCTTAATTTTACATAGAATTATTGTATAAGAAAAGGGCGAGTAAGAGATTATATAGCTTGATAATAATTTCCCAGTTTAAGATCTTAGTTGCTTGTCAATAGAAATCTTATAAAGTGTCTCCAGTCATTAATAGCTTAAAATTGAATTTAAATAAATTAACAGTTCAAATTAACTACTTTAAAGTTTGCGTTTTCCGAACTACACTACCTTTCAAACCTCATGCTATAACCTTCACTTCAAGTGAAAAAAATTTCTTTTTATGGGATTTTGCAATTTTAATGTTAATTTCTTATTAAGCCTCTCCTTGTCCTGAATTTGCTTGATGTGACATATAGATTGCTAATTAAATAAATTAAAAGTACTTAAGAATTCTGCTATTTAATTCAATATTTTGATATTATTGCTATTACTATTATTCAATGCTGTACGGAAATTAAAGCTAAGCGCCTAGTCCAGCCAGATAGATAAATCTGATAGTCTCAAGCTTTGATTTTTTGGGAGTCAGGTGGAGAAGACCCATATACTGGACAGAATAGTTTCAGCACCGTGCTGCGCTCACCGATTGCCTTGGGGAGGTCCCATGTGGTAATCATTTTGATATTGATGATGATGATGAATAACTTAAGTTAAGGTGAGGTGAATATGAAAATTAGAAATAAAGATCTCTGGTATTAAATATATATTTATTGTTACTATTGCTATTGTTGCTATTATTATTATTATTGAGCGTATATATATATTAGTTAGTTTGAATCATTCCTTGAGTTGATGACTATTGCCTAAAATGCATGTATTTTAAGTCTTTTGTTTCTTGAATTGCTTCAGCTGGGTGAGCAACTTTGGCCGTTTGGACATGTGTGCCTCTCTTAGGGTGCTCCTGGCGGTCTTGTCCCTTATCATCTCATCCCTCGTCCTGACTTGCCTCTTCAGACCACAACTCAGCCTGAGCGCGGCTTTTCTCAGGGGTATCTCTGGGAGGTATGTCTCTTGCTTGGACCTTTTAGCGAACCAACCACCAAAAATTGATCTCTTTTTTATTCTTTCGCTTCTTTTTTAGATATGTTTTTTTTTCTTTTCTTCTCTTTGTTTTCTTGTCAATAATTTTAGAGATCAGATTGACATCTATAACAACAGCAATAGTAATAATAATTTCATTTTGATATTGCTTTAAATTCTCGGTAAAAAGGGATTATGTTTTCTTATCATCCAAAAATTTGAAAATAGAAAGATAAGTCTTTGTAGAGAATTTAAATTTAAATATACTTCATCATTTTATTTTAGCCGAAACACAATTCCAATACTATGTTATAAAGAAAAGCTAAAAATAATTTAATTTTTATTTCAATCTCATTTATCAAAATTAAAAACTATGTGAGTAATATTAAGGAAAATTAATAATTTAAAATTATAACTTCAATTAACCTATGTTTAATATATTCTAAAAAAATTTTAAATTAAAAATCACTTTAATGCATAATTGTGTTTAATATTATTTAAATTCAAAACATATTTGGAGTTAATATATTAAATAAAAAGGTCATTACTACTAGTAGTAAAGGAGTCCTACTCATTTAATTTAAAAATATCACTGTTTATGTCAATATTACTAAATATAATAATTGAATAATATATAGTCATTAATTAATATTATAAAATTGTGCTATGAGGTATAATAAATTATATAATTAACTAAATGATACTTATTATATTGATGCCAATCTAAAAATAAAGAAATAAAAATCATTTTTTTAAAAAACTTGAAAGCTTAATTATGAAATATAAGGATTATAAGAAAATAAATGATTGTAGACGTAGTGAAACTGATAATCTTGAAAATGATAAATTGTTATATTTTATTAATTAAGTTGATATTGCAAAATAATACTTGATGCTCAATAATATTAAGCAACGTTTTTTATAAGGTTTATAAGAAAAATATTATTATATTAGTGAAATTGAAATGATAATGATGAAAAGATATGTAGTGCTTAAAATATCAAAAAGAATTGATGATATAGGGTGGAAGAAGGAGAATTGGGAAAATATGAAAAAGAGGGTCTAGATAAGGAGTTATCTGTTGTCTTTTAAGGATAATTACATATAATGATAACTTATATCGAATTCCTTTGATATCTGAGATTATTTCTGATGATTTATTTTTCAGAAACTTAAAGCTATTCAGTTATTATCAGAAACCTCTCTAATAGGTAATAGCAAAGCTTTACATTAATTTAAGTTTAATAAAGATGTTGATTTATTATTCTTTTCCTATAGCTCAAGAATGCCCTAGAGTAATCATGCTATCTACAGACTATTTATTCAAAAATGTGAGTTCGTTAAATGTCAAATCACAAATAAAGAAGAAATCTAGAGTTCCAGCTTTTAGCAATACAATTACATCAATGCTATATTTCATCGAATTAATAATAATATTGACTAAGTCTTCTAAAATATCTAGGTATTTTTTACCAACAAATATTAAATCTAAGTATTGCTGAAATTGATTAAGTCATTATCGTAGCTGACAAAAAATGGCGAGTGAGGATAGTGAATTTTGTATAATATGAGATGCTATCTATTTTATTTTACCTAAAAATTATATTAAGCCATAATGGCTTCATAGGCAGATATCTACGAATGAAGAAATGCGAAAAAAATATTGATTTGTCAAATCCTGAAATTGTGACAGTATATTAAAGAGGAATTGTATGGTTACTGCTTATATTTTAGTTAAATCTCTCCATACCTAGTAGTAATTAGTAACTATGTTGATACTTAAAGTTTTGTTTTTGTGAGTTTCAGAAATGTCAATCTCATCCCTAAAATGAATGTAAAGGTTTCTACAGTGTTATAATCATCATAATCAATTTAAAGAAAAATAATCCTTTAGGAATGCTAATAAAATTACCCCGGAATTATTTTATAGTATAGCATTGGTTATATTCGTAATCTTCTTTGCAATAACAATATCATTCGTGGATGATAAACATTCTTTATGAAGTAGAAGAAGTTTAATTCATTAAAGATAGAAAAATTCTCTTTCTGCTATTTGTGTTTTCTCATTCCTTCTTTAATTAGATTTTTTGGTTAAATTATCATTAAAATACTGATAATATAAAATTTTAAAGTAATATTGATTTTTCTTTATATATTTATCACTTTATTTACACAGTTTCATTAAATATTCATTATGGGTTATTTATTAATAATTAACTTCAATATAAAATCTTAAATAGATTGGAAAAAATTTTGTTTAATATTGATAAAATATATTCTAATATGAAATATTAGAAATACAAATAAATCTTTAGAGTTACAGAATACTAAAACGCTTTAATATAATTTATACCTAATATGTATTTCATTTATTTAGTAATTATGACTAAATATATTTGTAATTAATTAATTCTGAAACTTTGCAATTTTTGGCACAATCATGCAAAAATATGTAATAATTAGTATAAATTGAATTTGAAATTAACTTTTGAAATTTGCCAATATATTCACAAGGTAGACTAATTTAACTCCCAGGACTTTTCCAAGATCCTTAAGCAGTTTCGAAGAATAATTTAGCGATGTGTCGATAAATTCAATCAAGAATGTTTCTATCAACATGCCTTTTTTTAATTTCACAGTGAATATAAAAATTTGACAATGGTAAAAAATAGGTCCAATCTTCACTATATAAACTGCGTTACGGTGTTATTTTCTTGCTAATAGCCCATTATACTAGAAGTACTTACGAACAACCCAAAGAGATCTCCTCCTCTTCCACCTAAAATAAAGAAGAACTAATATACCATAAATCAGACTCAGAAAAGCAAGATACCCATTAACTAATAGATTGACTAAGACTGTATAGATATATTCTAATCTAACAAAAAACATCAGACTCCTAACATTTCTTATAATAAATGGAAGATAATTTTAGTTTTCATAAAATACAAAATATCAAGAAATTGCAAAATTTTAAATTAAAATATCTGCCATTAATTAATGCAGTAATATAGAATAAAAATAACCTTAAATTTTGCCTAAATACTTTATACATTATAAGATATTTCATTTGAAAATATTTAATGCTCTAAATAATCAATAACTCATATAAATATTTTCTAAGAATTTATTAAAATATTCCATTTGAGTGAAGCAAATTTTTCAATATATATTTAAAGTATTTATGAGCAGTAGTGACGTTGTTAGTGCGATTGAATTCTTTAATATTGATTAATTAAAATGAGTAAATGCAGTGAAAATTATTAAAAAGGCTGTAGTTTATGAAAACCTATCTTATCCACTTTATTTTAATGATACAAGTTGTAATATGTATATATTTATTTAAAATTTTAAGAATTCGTAGACAATATTAAAATTAGCAATTCTCCAATTAGAAGTCAGTGACTAATATAGTGAGAAAAATAATCACAAACTCAATTACAATTAAAGGAACAAAAATAATAACAGTGTAGAAGAGTTTGCTCAAAAATACTATAACTCCGCAAGAATTAATAACTCCATTCCAGTTTCTGGACAATAACTTCATCAGTGCTGTCTGAAAAAAAAGCTATATTAAATAGATTCTCTTCCTAAAGACATATATAACAACAAGAAAAGATTCCAAACAGGAAATGAGAGCCTCCTAATATCTAAAACGTTTCAGACTAGTATATATTCAAATCCTGATCAGACACCTGTACAGAAACCAACCATAAAACAATCATCAAAATAACAGATACTCTTGACTATTAAAAAACACACCACTAAATGATTCAGTCAAAATATGTTAAAAATCTGAAATATATTAAACCTTCAAATATAGAGTGACTTATAAACAATTTACTTTATTAATTTTTATAATTATATTTTATAAATTTGTTATTATTTAGTTTATTTGTATTTATTTATTGGTACCAAGTAGTAAAAATTTTTTATTATTTCTACTTGGTCCCAGACTTTATTTTAAAATTATTATTCAAAATGTTATAAGATAAAATTGAATAAAAATTATAAAAAATGATATAATTTCTCTGATAAAATTAAATGCAATTTGTTGATACATAAATAATTAATGAAAATAGTTCTATATTAAGCAACAATATATTAAAATTAACAATTTTATAAGTATTTAACTACACAATGATATGAATTAAATAATGTGAATAAATTAAATTTCGTTAAAGCATAAAAGTAATTTCATTTTATATTTACATTTTCTAATTAATTCCATTTTATATAAAAATATTAAATAGAAATATTAGGATTGGGACAAATTATTAAGAATATATAGCTTTTACTACTTCCTACCAAATATATATATAAATATATATATAATAATAAATAAAATGAATCAATTTTATAAAAATAATTAAAAACATTTTTAAGGCATATATTAATAATATTTTTCTTTTTATTTTAGGATTTATAAATTAAGAATTTTTTTAATATTTTTACCGATTATGAGAAGAATAATATATAAGAACATCAATTAAACTTAGATGTAGGATGAAAAGATATTGAGCTAAGGAAAATTTATCTTCATATTTTAGAAAGGCTACATCTAACCTCAAAACGATGGGTACAAATTTTATATATTCAAGCGAGTTTGAAATTAATAAAGCTGCTCTCATTGGTTTATAATAAATAAATAATAATATGGATTGTTTAGTTTGAATTAAAAATGTAAGATAATATAAAATAATTGCCTAGTATTTCTTGATTGCCTTACATTTTAATAAATTTAATGCTTTTAAAATGCAAATTATTTCAATTATATCATATTAAACATTTATATATACATTTTACCTTTTGATTAACATACAATTTCTAATAAATGAATAAACTTGATTTCATTTTATGAAAAATTTAAAAGAATTTAATTATCAAATTTTTATAGTTTTAATTAACTTAAAATTGTTACTACATGCATTTGAATAAAGCTTACTTATAAATTAGTGAAGTATAAAAGTTTAAAATATCTAAATCAAAATTAAAAATGTAAAATGTATTTAAGCAAAATAAAGTTTCATGTTTATAACTATATGCTAACAATTGTTATGAGCATGGTTTAAACTTATCTAAAATATTTTAATTTTCATAAACCTAAATATAAAATTGAACAGAAGAATTAACTAGAATGATTTTAATGCAACTTCATTTATTATATAAGACTTTATAAATCACTTCAGTCTCATAAACTTTTTTCAAATTTTTTGGTATTATAGAAATCTATTTAATCCTTTGGATCTCTATAACCTAAAATCACAATGATTGAAAATATATAAAAGTAGAGGAAAAAAATTGTTATGAAATAGTGAACTAAGGAAAGAGATTTTCCTTTGGAACAGAAACGGAATCAAACCGAAATCTTACATAAGTCAAAATAAAACAAAAACTGGGAAAAACATAAATGGAAAAAGAAAATTGAAGGAGATTCACAAAATGCATTACAATAAATCAAATATAAAGAAAATTAAAATTTAACTTTTTTAGACTCAGTCCAAATTATTTATGATAAACCAAAGTAAAACCCCGTTAGTCAATTAAGAACAAAGATTGGGGATTAAGATTAATAAAATTAAAAATATATTATATTGGTAAAATTAAATATAATTAGACTAAAAACAAAATTAAACACCCTGATTGGTTTGTTTTATAGAGACAATTATTCGAGCTAAGGGTTTTAATAATTAGACGAAACTTTAATAATTTACGCCAATAATAAACATATTAAAATTTTATTAATCTTAATCCCCAATCTTCATTCTTAATTTACTAACGGGGTTTTACTTTGATTTAGTTTGAGAATTAAATATTATAAGAAAAATGCTTGATCATTTCATATCAACACATCGATATGATGGGGGGTCATCAGATGCCTGAATATGAACATATTATTATTATAATTATTAATTGTTTTTTAGCATATTGCTATTGTTATTTGAATCATAGAGTACAATATAATGAATTTCTTATATTCTCTTATATTATGATTTAGTTTAAGATTTTTATCTAAAAATTCTGTTGCTCCTTTAAATGTAAGGACTGCCAACTTATTGTTTAATCACAAAAGTCCTTGTAAGTGTCTGTAAATGTGTAGAAAATTGTAATCTTAATTTTCTAGACGTTTCAAACCAACATCAGGACTATATTTGTGCTCTTTAAATTTTACTGGTCTTAACAGATATAAGTGAAGGCTTGAATCAAAACCCCGAAAGTGAGGTTTATAAGAACTCTGATTTGTAGGGTATAGTTTGAGTCATACTGGAGTAGGTAGAGAAAACGCAGGTTATATGTGTATTTTATGAATATATAATTATAATTAGAGTATTTTATTTAAACGAATTTTAAATGCATGTCTTTTTTATACCTCTTGAACCTAGCTCTTTGTAGTCCCTTTAGTATATCGACTAATGAATATCTTGGATAAATTGAAGATCTTACGATTATCATCTCAAATACATTCTTGATTCCATCTCAGTCATCTTCTAGTTTAATATGTTAAGTTGTCAAACTTATTGATTACTTTTCTTGTTAAGTTCCATAGTATGAAATACTTTCCATATTGCACTCTAAGAAAATAGCAACTACCGCCCAAACATCCCACTATACAGAGCCATTAGTCCACTTATCTCTTATTGGGAAGTATCCTGATGTGCCTAGAATTTTTGTTAAAGTCACTATCTCTTATCTTATCGCTCTGTTGAAATCTAAGACAATTACTTATAAAGGGCAGAGATTTAGCATTAAATTTTATGGCTTCAAATTTCTATGAACATACCCTAGATCTTGGAGCTCTTTCACTCCATTAGTCATTTCTGTGAGAATCTAATTCAAATCATCAGTATATATATTATGGTAGAGATAATCTCTTAGAGTCATTCCAAACTTCTTGAGTCTCAATGCAATAAAACCATGGCCAAGAATAACCCCGTCGAGGTAAGCTAATATTTAGCATTATTTTTTCTAAACCTCCCTCAGTACTATGTATTAATTAGCAAACTCCTTTTAATACTGCTCGTTCTTAATGAGATATTTGAAAGGGTATAACTTGTAAGCAAATTTATCAGCCACTAGTTTAACCTATTTAGGTACGTCAATAAACAAATAGTTCTCAATACAGCTGCTAAGGTCAACTGCATTTAATTCAGGTATATATTTTGCTCTCTCTTATAAGCAATCTTAATACATACCTTTTGCGGGTTGTTTCATTGATTCAAAACGCTTCTGTCTCTTGAGCCTATCCTATTGCTCTCTTTATGACTCAAGAGAGTTATTTTTTCTTTTAGCTGGTACAACCTTTTAAGTTTACTCATCTTAAATTATGAATTCGCTTAAATGATGCTTTTGCTTATGTCTCTTTACTTTGTCTGAGTAGGTATAAGACTTCATTCATGTTGTGCACTTATACAGACCGTCTTCTTTATCATACCTAAAGTAGATCTTAGCCCTACTAGAGTCAAAGCCCCAAAACCCCTTAGTGAGGTTTATAAGTGCTTTGATTTGTAGGGTATTGTTGGGGTCTTATTGGGGTTAGTAGAGAAAATGCAGGTTTTTTAGGAATTTAATGAATATTTAATGAGTATTATTGTATTTAATTCAAACAAATTTTATCTGCTTATCTTTGTGGTACCTCTTGAATCTAGCTCTCTTGAGTGCTTCATGAATGTCTTCTAGCGATTATCTTGGATAAGCTGGAGCTCTCACGATTATCATCTCAACAAGCTTCTTAATTTCATTGCAGACATCTTCCTGTTGTATATGTTTAGAAGCCAAACTTATTGATTATTTTTCGTGCTTTGTTCCAAAGTAAGACATATTTTCCATATCGCACTCTAAGGTTATGGCAGCAACTCCATACATCCCATTAAAC
Organism: Oxytricha trifallax; assembly: GCA_000711775.1. Classification (NCBI taxonomy): domain Eukaryota; phylum Ciliophora; class Spirotrichea; order Sporadotrichida; family Oxytrichidae; genus Oxytricha; species Oxytricha trifallax. The sequence continues at coordinate 28,403 of ARYC01021185.1, forward strand.
AGAGCCATTAGTCCACTTCTCCCTGATTGGAAAGTATCCTGGAGTGCCAAGCACCTTAGCCAAAGTCACAATTTCTTATCCTATTGCTCTATTGAAATCAATGACTACAATTTCTAAAGGACAGAGATTTAACATAACATTTTCAGGCTTCAAATCTCTATGTAAATACCCAAGTTCATGGAGCTCTTAAACACCCTTAATCATTTCTGACAGTATCTCATTTAAATCAT
>ARYC01021186.1:0-32869 GCA_000711775.1 Oxytricha trifallax
TTAAAATTTATATTTTCGAGAGTCATTCTTTAAAACAGTGTCTCTCGAGGTTTTTAATTAATTAATCAATAAAAATTCGTTATAGTCAAGAATCTCAATATTTCAATATCTTTAAATAAATAGAGCTTTTTCTGTTTTTATTATTAATAATCCTTAAGGATATATGAATAAGTTCTTATAGAATTTTTTAGTACCTTATTAAGATTCCTTAACATAATTATGTGGTAAAATTTGAGATAAAACCTAAAAAAAAGAATAATGTTCTATTTCTTTTCAGAATTATCATAATTCCTTTTAGATATAGATATATTGATAAGGGAATTTTGAAAAAATATGAAAAAATTGTTGATAATATTATTCGATATTAAAATCCTCGAGAGACACATTTTTAAAAGTGTGACTCTCAACAAATACAATAATATACAGTTTCGTTTGAATTGTCGAAAACTCATATATAATTTAAATTAATTATTAATATTAAAAAAATGGAGGATTTTAGAGGAAAAAGTCCTCTTTCCTCGTTCAGCATCTTTAAAATATTTAATGAGATGCAACTGTATAAATGGTTTAATAATTAGCAAAAACTAATAATTTACGCCAATAATAAATATATTTTAATTTTATTATTCTTAATCCCCAATCTTCATTCTTAAATGACTAACGGGGTTTTAAAATGATATCAATAAATGTAATTGCTTGTATAATTTAAGTTATTAGCATAATACACCATTTTAAACATAGTTTTTAAAATAAAAATACTATACTTAGAAGGTTTACAAAATATAAAAATAAAACTTAATTTTATATAAAATGAACTCCTATTTTATAAATAATAAAAAATAGAATAATTGCACAAAAAGCGGAGGTTTAGTCAAGAAGAAGTCTATATAACTCCAGAAGAGCTTTAAAATAGATTTAGATCCAAAGCTGATCTCTACAACTACCTAACAATCTCAAATAATTTACAACTCCTTTAATAGGTTTAGTTGGTCTATTTTTACCAAGCATAAGTAACACTACAGTTGACTATTTAAGCAAGGTAGTCAATGGCCAGAAGAGAGCTCTAAAAAGTGAACAAGTCAAATAAATAAATAACCCTAAATATTAAGAACTTTCATTGATAAATCTTATGACTATGATGGAAGACGATAAAGAATTTCTCATGTATTTGCCTGACACTGAAAAAAAAGAATAAATCTAAAGTTGAAAGAGATTACTTTTTTGGCGTAATGGCAACTTTGAGAGAAGATAAGTTAAAAGAGCTTATTAATCACCGTTTGAGTTAAAGACATGGTACGACAGCTGAGAACACATAAAAAGACAATCCTGGTATAACTCATGAATGGGCAGAACTTCTAAGATCCTAGCCTTATATTTCAAGTAAAATAATATTATTACAAACCAATAAATTTAGAGAAGAAAGGGAGATCCCTCTATCTACAACAAGACAGAATCCTCTTTACTAATAAAAATAAAGTAGGTGAGAAGGAGATGAGATGCAATGAGAATTTAGAAAGAGACTCATTAAGAAAAATAATAAAAATAACTAATCAGCAGTTCAAGTGGAAATACGAGAGCCAGAAAAAGAGGTTAAGTAGAGTCAAAATGAAAACCACAATTCTGAATTGAGCTTGTCATATTCATCCAATTTAGTTCAATATTTGACAACTAAGATTCACACACTGCCAGATATTAATAACTTTATACCTTTTTAACCAATATTTTTGTCATGAATATTTTGCATCTTTTTCAAGTCCAAGTTATTATGTAGTGCTAATTAATCCTTTTATTTAATATAAGATCTTCACATATTTGAATCTTATATTCTAACTTCCATATTGCCCAACAATTCTCGATTGGATGTAAGGCTGGAGAATATGGTATATTACAGATTAATGTTATATCATTATCTTCAAAAAATTATTTAACTTCCTTTGAATGATGAAGTCTTAAATTATCCAAAAATATAGCGTATTAGCAATCTTTTTATACGATTTATAGATCTTTTAAGAAATATAAAAATTCTCGCTTTTTCACAGATTAAGGGACAACATAGTAATTTTCTAATCCTTCCTCAGCAAAGATACCTGCGATAACTGAATAGTCTTTAATCAAATATCTCATGTCTTATATCTCATATCTTTAGTTCGTTTTTCTCCAAGACTTCGATTTAATTTTTTTTTAAGAAAATAATACTTTATCAACAAAAATTATGTTAATCGATTCCTCCAGCAAGTAAGTTACTCTATACATAAGCTCCTAAATTTATATAACTAAATCAAAATATTCATGCTTATATTTTTGGGCATAGATATATTGATTTATACTTAATTCCGTGCTTTATATACAGTATATAAAGATAAGATTTAGAGAATTTTGTTTTAGGATACTTGCGATGAAATAGCTTAGCTCTTTCTAAAATGGAGTATTTGCTCCATTTATTAATAGTATTTTAGTCCAGTAAGTAATCAATTTACTATTGCGAAAGCTTTTTCTTCCTTTACTTATTTACATTCATAATTGAGGAACCTTAAGACTCAAAGCTATCAATTATCTTTTTGATTTTATATCTTGATAATTTTGTGAAATTTGATATTTGATGTATACTGTTTAAAACCTTCTTGTCACATTTTAAATTCTAAGGACTATATTTTAAATAATATATGAGTCAATTATCGATATAATTGCGTAGGAAATAGAATTGAGTGTACATATTTCTTACATTTTTATTTTTAATAATGACTCATAATTATTCATACTGGCCATCGATAATTATTTTACGAGCTAAGTCTAAAATAATTTTTTCTACCTAGCTCGTAGATTTGATGGGAATTAATTTTGCAAAATCAAATATCTGAAAAGATAGATTAAAGTTTAAGATAATTGGTTTTAGTATAGCTGAGATCAAGAATGCTGGTGCTATAGTTAGCCAAGATGCCTGCCATAATAAGTGGAACGATTTACTTGAAGATAGAATAATCTGCTACATTTTTACGACCTAAACACCATCAACTTTCAGGGCTACAACCGTAGTATAGCAGAATATTTTGAATCTTTTATAATCCAAGGATTATATACACTCATCAACTTTTCAAGATAATATTTACAAATGTATCGATTTTTAATAATGATAAAAGTGGTTGTCAAACTATGCTCAATAGTCGAAATATATTTTAAATATTTAGATTTATAATATTTGGAAATTTTAAGTAATTTTTCTGATTGTACTATTTATAAAAAGGGTAATTAAGCATATCTAAATATAAAAGTAGTAGAGTTTCATTCATAGAAAGATATATTTTCTCAATATATAAAATATTAATTGTATGCATTATAAAGTTCTCTCATTAAATCTCAATTACATTTTTCTCAATATATTAATTATATAAATTAAATAATCATAATCATCATCATAATTTTCATAAGTAGCCATATAAGTACTAAATAATATAAAATTTTAATGAAATAAAATTCATCTTATAGTCATGCTACTCAAATGCAATATCTTAAAAAGAATCAAATTTATTTTGATTCATGCTTACACTTTTATATTTTAGCCATTATGGAGATTATTATGTATAACAAATCACAAAGAGAAAGAGGAAAGAACATGTTACATAATAAAAAGAGTTATATATATATATATATAGTCACTCGACTGTGTTTACTATGAAATCTATGCTATAAAACCTTTAATTTTGAAATTAATCACATATAAGATTTTGTAAGATATTTTTAAAATAGTGATAGTTGGTAAACATAAAATTTCTTTAAAATTCCAATTAAACTAACGAAATAAGCTAAAGGATATAGTGTTTCAAATTTTTTAAAAGTTAGATTCATGATAATATTTATTCATTTTTATAATTATCTCTTTTAACTACATTGCTGTCTCAAAATTTAATAATTTGCTATGTTCTCATTTCAGCATTATGCCCATCTAAGTGTAACTAATCTTAATTCATTTCACCATGTATTTTTAAACTATATATAAAATTAAACTATATTTTACATTTGAGGATTTTAGTTGTGTAATAAAAATATAAAGTTCCCTCTATCTTTGCATCTTTAAAGCGGGGATTTTATTTATTCAAAAAACAGTATTGATCTAATATTACCAAAAAATAAAATGTTCCTTTAAAAATTTGGGGAGGGAAAGTTTCCTGTCAAGAAGAACTATTATTTTGAAAAAAATATTTTCTTTATGGAATTATTTTTATTAAAACAATAAATGCCTATTATGATTTTAACATAATTTTTTATCAAGAATTTATCCTACTTCTCATGAAGTATTACAAGATCTACTTTATTTTGAACAATATTTTCATTAATATATCATCTTATTTTTTCCATTAGTTTTTCAAAACTTTTAGTAAGAAGTAAAATTAAAATATCAATATATATCTCAAATATTGTCATTAGAATATAATTGAAATTTATATATTTAACTCTTAAAATTATTAAACTTATCCTCTATCCAATCAATGAGTTAGAAAATTATCAATTAAAATATTTCTTATATAATTAATAAAAATAAATATAAAAAAAATTTGCTTGACAAAAAACTTCCCCCCCCGAGATTTTTATATATGTAAATAAGATGAATTAATCATTATAAAATTAAAAAATGGAGTTAATTGAGATATATATATATAAAAAAAAAAGTAATATATAAATATATATATATATATTAGTACAAGTGTGATAAATGAAAAGCAACCAAATTTCAAAACTGAGTATTTAAGACTTTTAATATTATTAATCAGACTTAAAAATTATTCATTCCAGCTGTTGGACAGAGACTCCATGGATAACACATAGCCCCACATGCAGGACCACTACGAGCCGCCTCTGACCTCGCCCTCGGTGCAGCTGTCGCCCTCCGTGCTGCCGCCGGGCATAGACCTTGAGCTGGGCGAAGAGCCCATGATGAGCTGGTGGGAGCTGGCCCCGAAGATTGCATGTCTACTCTAAAGCATCTCCCTCAAAGAGCACTCCATTCAAAGCTTCGTCTAGATCTTGAAGACCCTCTTCAACGCACACACAGTCAATCACCACTGGCTCCACAGTTCGAAGGAGATCGAGCGCCATACTGGGAAGCAGAGCCTTGAGCTAGCATTAAGGAAGCCAAACGAGAAAGAAGGGGACCCCATAGAAACCTTAGATCCTCGCTTGGAGTTAAAAGCAATCAGAGTCGTTAAAGGGCGTGCCCAAGGTTAGAGGTGGGGGCCCTATTTAATACACACGTTAAAACCAAATCAAACAGACAACGATTAACAAGCACATGTTCTCTTCACTCTAAATGGAATTCACGTGAAAACCCAAAACTTGCCTCTATGGTCGCTGAAGCAAAAATGTGGATCCTCGCATTGGCTCCATCAATTCAGCTCTTCAGAGTAGTTGACCCAGAAGACCCTACAGTCTTCCTCGGATATGACTACTTCAGATTCTCAGACCAAACTGTAGGAGATGTTCCTTTAACTTCTTATGTTGCTATGACCTACTCTAAGTTATCTTCCGTCCTCATAGAAGACACAACTGCCTTCCCAGAAGCCGATGTTTAAGAACTTATTGACGAAAGCATCGTTTTTGTTTTCAGTCATGGATTAACTGGATAATTCGATTATCCAACTAACAACTTCATTAACAGCAATGTTGAAGATAATATCCTTGCAGCATTCATCATGAACAACTATGCTAACACTGCTCACACTGTGTCAAAGCTAAAATTGGTCCTGCCGCACGGGCAGATATTCAAGCTGATCAGAACACCTCTTCCACCCCACAGTAAGACTAATGGTACTTCTATATTTCTTATAGTAACAATGAGATTCCGCTGAGCAGCTTGCAGACCCCTCTGGAGGAAGGAGCCCTCCCGGCAGAGGAAAAGCACGACATTTACAGGGCAAGGGCACTCCACAAGGGGTGTTGGGGCAACAAATGGGCAAGTATATCAAAGACCTGGCTGTGCAAATATCACGCATGGACATGCGCTGGCTCCCACAGGAGTACCTGCGGGCATTAATCGCCGCCCTAAACCACCTGGGCCTCGAGAATGTCTGATTTAAGGATTAACTTTTTGAAATTTGAAAGTAATTTGGGGGGGACTCAAAGGCCTTTTTCCAAATTCTGATACTCAATTATCTCGGCCCCCGTGATAGATGTCTGAGTCGGAACTTCCACCGTCGTGAGATAGACCGAGGCGGTTCGAGTGGTGCCACTGGCCGCCCGCCAGGCTCGAATTTAACCCCCTAATCGACTGCAATACTTTTTTCAAAAATAACCTTTTTGCAAATATCAAAAGTAAGTACCCCCATTCCCCAGATTTACTTGTCCCTTTTAGTGCAGAGTAGATGATGAGACTAACTCAGGGAGATCGAGGCAAAGGGTGTCCGCTACATCAAAGGAAAGAGGGCCCGCGAGGCAAAGCGATTGAAGGCGTCAGAGACACAGAGTCAATACGTGAGCGTGGAGGAGTCCGAGTAGATCGAGCAGTTGCTTCAGACCAAGGAGAAGCTCGACCTAATCTTCAAGTACATTCAGGAGCTTGAGACACATGAGGAACTGCCCAGATACGAGAAACTGATGAAGGCTACAAGGGCACCCCCCAACCATCAAGAGGGATCATGGCTGGCACTGGCATATTGCGACACAGCCACGAGGAAACCTCCAGCACTTCAAGCAGGACCTCAAGGACGACTACAAGAGGATGAAGCCCAAGGAATGGAACCAGCTCACCAAACATCAGAAGCTCCAGAAGAAGCAGGACATGCTGCAGATCATAATCGACACCTCCGAGGACCAGATAGGCGATCATCTCAAGGTCTACACTGCCTGCCCGCTCCTACCCATCACCGTGCTCACCAGACTCATGAACGAAAGCACCAGTCGCGAGGTGCAGAAGCTCAAGTAGTGGCACACAGAGCACATCGCCCCCGTGGCCGCCAAGATCAGGAAGGGAAAACAATCCCAGGAGCTCATTGAATTTGTGGAGCCCCTCATCAAAGAGATTACCAGAGAGTTCAAAAAGTGAACATTGAGTATTTGAGTAAATTAATTAATTAAAGCATTTGGTTTGTATTTCATTTTCATTTCGCCAAATTTCACAATCTTTTATATAATTAATAAAAATAAATTTAAAAAAATTTGCTTGACAGGAAACTTCTCCCCCCAGGATTTTTATATATTTAATTAAGATGAATTAATCATTGTAAAATTAACAAATGGAGTTAATTGAGATATATATTGTCAAGCATGGTCTTGATACATAGCTTAGAGGGTGTATATTTTACTAATTTGTATATAATATATAATGAAGAGGATTTGTAATTTGAAAGTAAATAGTAATAAGGTCAAATTTCACATATATTTGTTATGAGTTATTTATATAAAAGCCATTATAGTATAATCTATAAGTAGTTGATTTGGGCTTGTTTACAGAGATTGTCAAGATGATAGAATTAAATGAACAATTTATGTTATGCATGCTACATTATTATCATTAATTTCGTAATCTCATTTAATTTTAATACTTTTATAAAGTTAAGTCGATTCTATAAAATCAGATTGTTATTCCATGAATTAATTTTACTTAAAATTTAACCAGCAATTCATATAATTTATTCACTTTAATACAACCTAGACATTCGTATAAACTTAATTAACTCCATCAAAAGTATTAAATTATATTTTAATGCGTGTATTATTTTAAGCTTGTGTTATATACAGACTGTCTGTTTCTAGTGAAGATAAAAGCTTGATCTGTTTTACAGATCTGGTTAGTAAATTTTCTTGCTCAGAAGCAAATGGATCTCAAAAAAATAAATAAATATTTTGACTCAAATATCCACTTAAGCTTTAATCACTTAATATCATTGTAATTTTAGTTTTTTTAATAAAATTATTTATAAACGATACTATTAATTCAAGATTGTGACATGTTAGAGAAGATTTTTTGCAGGATCTTATTTAATTTTACTTAATGATAAATTGATATTTTGGAATGACAAAAAATATCAAACATATAATTTAAGAAAGATAATTATAAGAAATGCTTACCATTAGACATGATATGTTTAACGATTTTAATTAAAGATTTTACATTAATTTTAATATTATCAAACGAAAGAGTTGTATTAGATTATTTAAATTAGAAGTATTAAACTGTTACCCAATTATAAAAATGAAAGAGAGTCGTAGATTTTTATTAATTAATATATAAAATTTTTAAATAATTCAAATTTCTTTTTCAAACCCTCAAACTACATATACAGCAGATATATTTATTTAGAAAAATAACAACTTTAGCAAGATTTATACTACCAATACCTTCATTAATTAGTAAAATAGCTAGATCAATGTTTAAATAAGGTGTTTTTTCAATTACTTTTTTTAAAAATAGTTTATCAATGCTAATCATCTGTCTCTAAACTTCCAATGATAAGACATCTGTATAAAATGTAATAATTATTAATTATTAAGTATATTCAATGAAGGAAAGCATCTCATTAATTCGATATTGTAAGATACGAAATAAAATAGCTCAATGAGCATATTTCTTATCTGTGATTGCGATATCGTGAAAGAAATTGAATAAATCTCTCTGGGTTTTACTTTTAATGTGAAACACGGAGTATTGTGAGAAGCACAAAACCTTCTGTGTAGACTTTATAGATAGATTTTACTTGAAATAAATAAGGATTGCTCTTATTTGTACTAAAACACTTTGCAGTAGTTGCTCTTATATACTATTAAATACCGTAATATTTAATCAACTAACCTATTTTCGATGAAATAATAATCATAAGATGCAATTTCACTTGAAATTATTATTGAAATTAATTATCATCTTATATTAAAATGAATTACTAGAGGGTCCTTAAAGTCTTAAATTTTTACAGTTAAATCTTCCTTAACAAATATTCTTACTAGTAAAGCTCCAAGCTTAGATGCTATTTTTTTTAGTTTTAAGAATTTTAATAAATTTTTTTTTATTTATTGTTTCTTTTTTATCAATTGTTTAAACTGGTCCTTATCACATACAGTTTCAAGAATTATCAATGCGAATGCATAAATATCCCAAAATGTTGAGGAACTCTTAACATCCAATTTATTATTAATGTAGTTATTTAAATTATTAGGTTTTGTTGCAGTCTTGTCTTCTAAAAATGCTGCAAAATTGTAATTTCCTATAAATACCATATAATCTGGGTATAATTATACAAGAATGTTTTCTGGCTTGATATCTCTATGGCAAATTTAGTTTTCATGTAATTCTTAAATTCCTTATAATATTCCAAGCAATGTCAAGTATAATTATTATTAATCATACTTTTCTTTTAAAATCTACTTAAAGTTGGTCTCATGGTGCCTAGTTATTACAATTAAATCATCTTCTTAAATTTTCATTCCATAAATTAAGTTTTGATACTTAAGATCTAGTTGTAAACCTAGTTTCTGGTATTTAAATTCATTCCATAATTTTTATAGTTAGGCAGAATTGCACTTAAGATCGTTAATATTATATTTATGAAATACTTTGTACTCATCATATAATTATCTTTCCCTTGTTGAAAGATTATCAATACAAATTCCTAATTCTTTAGCCTCCTTAATTAAGTAAACCAATTCTTTAAAAAGATTTTCATTTTATATTTGAAAATATTTTGAGTTGTTTGAGTTGTCTTGTTAATTCTAATGGTCAAGGTCGTCATTTGGTTTAGTTCTTGTTTCAATTTGCTGTTCGAGATTATCGTTTTATTATTGATTTTCTTAATCAATTAGTTATTCTTTAAATGTGTCAAAATAATAATTTTTTTATATTTTTTTTATAATTTCTCAACTGATTTCATAGCGTCTCTGACCTTTGGTTGTATCAACAACTAAATTTATTTTAATAATTTTAATACTTACCTCTGGCTCTATCCCAACTAATTGTAATTATTCTTTGGTATGAGTTAGTAGATGAGTAGTAAGTTTAATCCTTTCTGAGCAAGGCACAAAATTGCAATCGTTGATCTCACAGAAATATTTATTGTTTTATTTATTAAATCTAATTCTAGTTATTTATTTATTTTTATGTCAAAATTGGCATAAATTGAACTATGATGGTGTCCTAACTTTCTTGCAGATTTCACAGTTTATTAATAATTTGGGTCTCTCAGTATTGGTACTGTCTTTGCCTACCTGCTTGCACCATTTTATGAATTTTTCTTCAGTTACTTCATAATCATCTATATCGTTAAGATTGTTGTATTTATTTTGTTTGGCATAAATTATTGTTTGCTGTTGAGTTAATTTCTAAATTCTATGAGTCTTGAACATTATTTTATTTATTATTATTTGATTATAAACTTTGAGTATAGAAGGTAAACTTTGATAGTCTAGATCAAAAATTAGTATCTATTATGATTAAATATATGAATTTCACTAATATTTGATTAATGAAATGCATTTCACTAATTTAACATTAGTGAAATTCATATAATTAAATATTAAACTTATCATAATCACAATTCTCATCAATATCATATTTAACACTATTTTTACAAAATTTCTTAATAATCTTGTTCTTTTTAGAAAATTTATTTAAATAAGTATAGGATTAATTAATTATTTTTATAATCTATAAACAACTCTTACTTCCACTATTGCTTTCTATTTATTTATATATTAAACGTATAATAATGGGGTATACAATTATTTAATTCATGATTCAAAATTTTCTTTTTAGATTTATATAAAAGTGTAATTGAAAAAACTCAAACTCATGATTCAAAGGCTGATCTAATTTAGGTAACTTTACATTAATTTTTATCCACAAATTATACTTTAATGACTATAAAAGAACATTCTATAATGTAAATTAAATAATTCATAATTTCAATTAAACTTAGCAATTAACCTTGATAGATTTTGATATTATACTAAGATTAAGGATGGAAAACACTTAAGCAGTAAATGCTAGAGTATTTGAAGGTAAATTAACATCTAAATACGATTGGTACACATTCTTAAAATTTCATTGTAAGATTATTTATGATTATAAAAATTTAGTGGGATACTGTTTACCAGAGTACAAGAACACTTCAATGAGATTTATTCGAGATTTTTTATAAGGATAAAAATTCCTGATAAAATAGTAAGATGTCAAAGACATTGAAGTTCCCCATTACCCCGAACTCAAAATATAAAATATATTGGATTAAGTCAAAAATGATAATGACATTATGAGACAATTGAACTATTACTAAGATTCTAAACACCTACCTGAAAGAGAATTCTTTTTTAAAGTAATAGGTACTCTGGCAACTTCTTATTTAAAAGAGCTAGTTATAGCTTAAAACAGATTAAGAAATTAAGAATAGGTTGACTTTTAGTCATAATAAGCAATTTCAATTAAAAATGAGATTTTCGATGCTATTTAATAAGAACCCTTTTTTACAAGTATGAAATTACATTATTACTAAATTATATAAATAGGCAGAAAGGAAGAGGAACCGCCTTGCTCAAGGTGTAATCTAAGGCGATTAGACAATAAAATAAGAAAAGAAAGAATTATGAATTACAAAAATAATACATTAAAGTAAATTAAGAAAATTTTCCAATGTCACAGGAAGATCAACTCACTGAGGAAAGTAAATAAGATACAAAAAGACTTAGATTTAATATTTGATAATTAGCTTTAAATTAATTCTAAATTTAACAAATTATGAAATCACTTTTAATTATTTTCTAATATATAATTCTCCATCAACGCACATTATCTATTAATTATATTTTATATTTATATTTTAGAAATATGTTCTATTGAATCATTGATTAAATCAAAGTGCCTGCTCTTTGAAAACCTGAAGTTTAATTTTTGTAATAATTCTCTATATCTTCTTTTTACTATTGAGAACATTTCTTCTATACAATGGAATTCAGAGGAGTATGGAGCATTAAACAATATTTGCCAATTTAATTATTTAGCTAATTATTTTACTTCAAAAGATCTGTGGATTTTAAGGTTATCCATAAATAGAACTACTTCTCTGTTTTAGTTGTAGTATGAAAGGCCCTTTAAACAATCAATAAAATCTTATTTATTAATTGAATTTTCTTTAGTATAATAATACTCTAGTCCATAGTCGTAGCTAATGCATACTATTGCAGCGATAGTGACATGCTTTATTCCTAATTATTATAATTCTACATTTTGATATTTGTTAGACCATGCCCTGTATTGTTAACTAAAAGGCTTGAATATTATCTCATCAATGTAAATAATTTTTTTTCTTGATTATGAGAATTCTAATAGTTAATTAAACTTAATTATTCTTTCTTGATGAATATTTCTTAACTTCAGTTTTGATAATTGATATTTCTTCTTGACGAATTTATATTTTATTCCATACTTTCTTAAAATTTATCTGTAGGTTGCGTTAGATAATCTTAAATCTTAAAACTTTTATTTAAAAAGCTCAGTTCTCTTAGTTATTGATAAATACTGAAACTTTTATAATTATGATTAAGAAGTTATGAAGTCTAGCTATTCGTTAGTTAGTTATTAAATTATTCATAATTTTGGAGAGGGTTTAAGGTCCTAGCCTGCTAGAGCGTTGAGGCAAATCTATCTGATTTGATTATTTGATAAATTAAGGACTTTTGATATATTTGAGTATGTCTCAAAAACAGAAGATTATTTATCTGGATATTATGTATGAAACCTAATCAATAATATAGCCTTTAGAATTTTTTCTGGAACATCTTATATTTTCATGATTTATTATTTAACTATTTTATTATAATGCCTGTATTATTAAGTTTTTCAACTAGTTTTAAAAATAATGAATGCACAGTTAAATTAATATATATATATAAATATAAACTTAAGAATTAACACAACTTGTCTTCATTTTCCTTCTCAATTAAATTATTACTTTGCATACATCCTTCTTTTAAGCATTGAACTACGACCAAATATTTTACTAATCTAGTATCAAATTAAATACTGCCGGTATTTCTTAATAAAAAGAGTGCCTCCTCATGAATATCGCAGTTAATTATCGCTATTGCCTATAAGTAAAGAATTAAATAAGTATATGTCTTGTTGTTTTTCAATAAACTTATTCATCTACGTAATAATTGAAATAGTAAGATAAATTAAAGTGATTTTCTCATAAGAATGTACATATTGCCATTACTGCTTAATTTACCTTCAATAATTGGCAATTTAGCTGTTATTAGCTTCTCCAATTACACAATTGCATCAAATTCGGAGTAAAACGACACTATAATAGCTAATTGTACTATTTGAATATTGCAATATATAAATTTATAAATAAAAACCATTAAATAATGACATCAGAGGTATGTTAAAAATCATTTGATGTTTATTTGATCTCTGAAACTCTAGTTAAGATTGCTACCAAGAGTAGCATACTGTATTGTTGTTATTACCCATGCCTACCAATTCTTCATTTTTTATTGCTGTTGACTATCACCATGAACATATGTTTCTCTTTTGAATAATAATTTATTTGTTTCTGTTTCAGAGTATTTTGGTAACTGAACTATAGAGATATTCGATACAACTAATCCAATAAGATATTCTATACAAATAACTCAATATAGGTATCAATTTTAAACGAGCAGATAATCAAATTTATGTGGAGTAATTGTTTTTAAAAAGAGATATAGTTATATAATAACAACGCACACTTTTCATGAGCCTTGTAAGATCCTAATTTGAAAAATCTCTTACAAACTAGCCACTTTACTATCCCTCATCTGTAGAGGAAATCAAAAATATTGAAATAAGAGTTACACATCTCTAGGATAATGATTCTATCTGAGTAAACAATTATAAGTCAATCAATAATTTAAAATCAGATTATGCTTTCAATAATTAAGACATTCATATCTGATTAAACAGGAGTTATTATATCTTTATAATTAAGATAAAATAACTTGAAAAATTCAAGAAATCATAATTGATAATAAAGTAAAATTTATGTAAATAATTGCAAAGATCTGACTACTAATTACTCATAATAATTTTGTTAATTACAAAATAATATCAAATTAATAATATTATATATATATTCTAGCAATACTTTTCTAGCAGAAATCACGAATAAAAAAGACAGAGAGTTCAGAAGACATCAGAAAGAATTGCATAAGTTTTAATAAGAACACAAGCTTAATATCAAGGAGTGTAGTAAGAAAAAAGACTGTCACTACTGGATATGACTTTTGCATATTTGTTTAGGAATGCTTTTTAAAATAATCTGATTTCATTATAATTGATCAATTCCTTGTTAATTTACAAAATAGGAACAAGTATATAATAATTAGTTAAGATGCTAATAAATAGTGCGAAATATAATACAAGATATGCAGACCATGACCTAGAAACAGCTCAAAATTAAATGGAAAAAATGAATCTCATATAATTTTATGAAACTTTTACATAAGACTTCTTATTCAAACTAGTAAATTAGCTCAAGAATTACCATTTACTATTAATTTATGGAAATGTTGGAACTTCAATTTACTCAACTATACAAAAAACACAAACTTAAGCAAAATTTTATGCATTATTGATAGCCAAGAATCATAAAGTTTAACTAAGAATCACCTAAAAACTAATAAAATCTTTACCAATCCTGAAAATTTAGACACGATTCTGTTTCTTAAAACTGCATTTCAGGGAAACGAATAAGTACATATAATATAATTAACAGTAAAAATACTTATTTTTTAATAAAAAAGTGTTAAAGTAAACAAAATCTTCCACTTAATAAAAGTAAAATTGAAAAAATTGAGGTAGAAAACTATGAATAAAAGTGATAAAAATGAAATATAACAACTGAAAAGAAAAAAATTAAAAGAATAAGTTTGATATTGAATAATATATTTATAAATCTTAAAGCAAGGCAAATTATTTATTCAAGTAATACATAAAAAGTGATTATAAGAATAGAAGTATAATTTGAGATAAGATGCTAGATTTGCAATTAGTCATATTTTAGTCGCATTTAATAGAATCTAAAACTAAGCAAGATATATTAGTGGAGTTCTTTATTATAAAGCATTCACTCTCAACTCAAGGTTACATAGAATTATTTAAACAGAATATTGAATATAAGTAGTGCATTTTATTTAAATATTAAATATGCTATATTAAATAATATTTATCTTATTCATTCTTCTCTTTTAGTATCAAAATATTCAAAAAGACAGTCAACTTTAAACTTTATCTTGTAACCAGTGATGCATCTTTAGAGTACGCATGCTTAATTAAAAATGTGAAAAGGGCCTCAAATATTTATTCCCATTTTATTTATTTTATGTCAACTTCATCGTAATCCTCTACAGAGCTAAGATAACATCTGAATTAATAATTGTTATTATAAATTAACTATGTTAATTATATTCAGCAATATGTTTTCTAGAATACTTAAAGTATAATAATGATTAAATGAAGAAAATAAATATGATAAACCTATATTAAGGGGCTATATTTATAATTATAAAAATTAAAGTCAACATAAAATTATAACATTATTACATTAAAAATAGTAAAACATTGCCTTCAAGGTGATATATCTTTTTGGAATATTATCTGAGAGAACTACAAGAGTACTCTGAAAGTTCCATATTTTCAATGTCTTTTATCAAAATTTTGTTATATTTATATGAATTTTTCTCTCTCTCGTTACTAGATGAGTATTCTACTTCATTTTCATTATTGTTTTTATTTTTCTAAATTTATGTTGTTTCAATTTGAATATCATTATATTTTGATTTTAATATCTACTTGTGTCTTCTATTGGTGCAGCCTTCTTAACTAAGTGATCTTAACCCATTTCTAAATATCTTAAAGATCAAAGAGATACTGAGGAACATTGAAGGCTTCAAGTTTTATTTTCTCGTTGAGATCATCCAGTAACCTTATGTCAATTCAATGATAATAATATTGTAATTTTAATTTATTTGCACACGTATTTTTTCTTAACCATACCTTTATATGCCAACGTGCTTCGTCCATACCCCCTTCTAAGCTATCAAAATTAAAACTTTTCGATAAAGGTTTATTAATTGAAATGAATTGTCACCTTAAGCATTTGTCGACTCATGACATAGAAATATTTGATGATCGAGAAGGTGAACTCTTAATTTGATAGTAGAAAGGGCAAGATTGATGCCAATATTCCCAATATAAAAGATAAGCGAGCTATCACTTTATTGATTCCTAACATTTAAGATGCAAGAAAAGTTTATCATGTAATTTTATAAGTTATTTATCTCAATAATAGTTGTTGGGATTTAATTTCCAGAATTAAGGAATTCTTCTAAATTTTAGAAATTATAACAAAGTCACCAGAGCCGCTTATCAATGCTCAAGAGCAATAATCTTTATTCTATATATTGCAAATAAATATTCTGGAGTGTTGCTGTATCAATGATCATTCGATTTTTGAAAATCGTTTCCTTCGTTGGATAAAGTCTAATTATAAACTTTATAGTTTTCAAATTTATGGAAGAGAGTAAATCAACCCATTTCCAAAATATATAGCACAAAAGTATGTTAGTGTCTCAAATTCAAAACCCCAAAACCCTTTCCTTAGTTTGATTGAGTTTTTTATCGATAAAACTAGACTATTAGTGCATACTTTATTAGGGTTTAATAGGGTTATGTAGGGGTTTAATGTTTAAATATTAGTAATTTAAGTGAGTATATGCGATGTTTGGGGTCAGTTTATGACAGTGATTGTATAGATTTATTGTTTAATTTGCTTTATGGATGTGATGATTATAGTGATCTACTCAAACCTATTATAAATTATACATCTATAGCATGACTACTCCACAAATCTCCTGAATCTGTGAGGTCTACTGCCTTTTAGCATTGAATTTAAAGCAATAGCAACTTAATTCTAAGCCTAAAAGACCTCTAAAAATTGAGCAGCATCATATCGATTATCTTATTAATGATAATACTCTTAAATACTGGGCTCACTTCTCTCTGGCCTAGAGAGCTGTGATGTTTCATCGCCAATTTCCTGAGCTTCATATCTCTGCTTAATCTATAGCGAACATATATAAAAAGAACGGAATATCTTACAAGACAGTCAATCGCATTAAGAGAGTGATTGACTTTAATGTTCCATTTTATAAGGATAATTTAAATTATATATTCGATTAAATGCAGAGGGCTATTACTAATAATATTAAGTTCATACACGCTGATGAGGCAGTATTCACGTTTAATACCTTCATATCAAGGTCTTGGTATAAAAGATATAGCAACCTTGAAGTATATGATTAAAAGGTTAAGGTTTCAACTCATGCAATTCTTGGTGGAATAAGCGAAGATAATGGCCTCGAGACTTATGTTATCCACCCTCGCTCAATAAAGACCGAATAATACATAAAGTTCTTATAATAACTCAGAGATAAGTACGCCGACTAAGAGATTATTCTGTTTGTAGATAACTTATCTGTCCATAAAACTAAAGACACAAGGAAGGAATATGAAAGGCTAAACATAACACCTGTATTTAATGTTCCCTACAGTCCTCAGTTCAATGGAATTGAATTATATTGGGGGTTATTGAAAGGCCACTACAAGAAACTTCTGCTCTATCACTTGATGCATGATTTAAAGATAGATACAGTCGATTTTATTAAGAGTGCTGCTAAGAGAGTCAGCGATGATAAAGCTAAAGTATGCGCAAGAGAAGGGAGATTTTGTGTATATAAATAAGTTTTAGATTTAAACGAATGAATAAGTTCACATATTAAATTTGCCCGTAAAGGGATTTGGCTTCTCTTTCTTTTCTTCCTCTTAAGGCTTGCTTGGGCCTATGTTTCTTCTCTTAGTGCCAGCTCCTGCATCTATGTTCATCTCGTCTGGCTTTTATAAATCTTTGAAGAGTCTCTTACTCAATTCATGCTTTACTTGAGACTTTCTCTCTCTGTTTAATTTGCTGCGCTCTTTCATCAAGTATATAGCAGTGCCAGGTTTTTCTATAAAGTTAGAAGACTAAGCTTACTAGAGATGAATGGATGCTTCTGTAGTTCCTAGAGCCAGGTGTCGCTGATTTTTATTCCTTGCTTCTCTTTTTCTTCAGGAGAGATGCTGTAGCGTTTCTTATGAGCTTCTTATATAACTTCATTTAAGTACTCAGGTTTCAGAGTTGCAAGAACACCAAAGAAGAAGTTTCTCTCTGGCAACTTATTAGAGAGTTGCAGCTTTGATGGAAGGTAGAGAGCAACATCTGGATCACTCATAGCATCATCATAGAGATTTGTTACTGATATTTCAGGGTAGTTAGGTATCTCTATCATCTTTATTTCATTAGTCTTAAATGCTTTTTTATCTTCGCTTAGCAATGCTTTTAAGAACGAGATTTTAGTTCCTTCCTGAGTTGGCAAGAACAATCCAACTATCATGAATATATTAATCTTACTTAAGAACTTACCTTGCTATACCAAATATCTATAGAGGTCCTCTTTACTTCGAAATTTTCCTATTAAATCTTGAGATTAAATTCTCTTCATTGCATCATTCATAGACTCCATCTTGCTTCCTCTTTCTAGAAATGTTAATGAAATTTAAAATTATGGATATCCATTCTAAGTTTATTAAAATCTTACTACTAAATAGGGAGGACCTACTGGAGGTCAACCTTGAAAAGATATGCGGAGAAGCATTGAAAAACTTGCTCCAAGTTTCACAGATTGATTTCCATTTTTATCAATCTATCTCCATTAAATTGCTCCTAATATTGTAGGAATACATTCGATTTGGGAAAATGAATTAAAATTAAAATTAATTAATTATTAATTACCTTCAGTTATGTTTTTGGAAAATGTCTACAAACCCTAACAATATTATACTCTTTGGATAGCGCATTAAAAATGAGACGGTGGTTGTTATTGCTATAATGATTTTATCTCTTCTCCCAAGCGAGAAAAACCCCTTTTACTATTTTTGGGAGTTAGCTCAAAATCAAAATATCTCGCTTCCTGGGATGATTCAAGAATATTGCCAATAATAAAGTCCAGGTAAAATTGCGGTATCTACCGTAGAATTGACTCAGATTTGAATTTTGAGTAACTTTGGTTTTGATAACTGCCATGATTTTAATATTTAATTAATTTAATTTAAATTCATTTTCCCAAATCGAATGTATTCCTACAATAATGTTTAATTATTTTAGGAGGTCCTCCAAATTAAGTTCAAACTTTATTAGGAGTTAAATTTTAAGGTTAAAACTTAATTAGGAGCATATTAAATTTAAAAATGTTTAATAACTTTACCTCCAAATTAAGTTCAAACTTGATTTGGAGGACCTCCTAGAGAAACAAAACTTCATTAGGAGTATTTTAATTTACTAAAATGTATAAAATTCTCATAAAATATGTCAACTTACAGTCTTTTATGGTTACTTATTTTTCTTACCTCTCAGCAAAGAATCTACCAGAGTGTCTTATACTCGACTACTATAGTTTATCAAGGTATATTATATCATTATCATAATAAATTATATCAGAAAAATAAAATGAGCGCTAACCTTTTGAGAAGAGCGGCATTACTTGGATCAAGTCAATAAAAGTTATCATTCCTGCAACCAAGAAAAGTAGAGACCAGAGAAGCTTATACTCAGTGGGAGCCTACTTATGACAACTTTGACCAGTCTAGCTTTGATATTTAATTATAAGTTAAGTAGGAGGTTATCAAAGAAGCTTTGCAAATTGAGGAGGAGGTTAAACAACCAGCCATAGAGCATTAATAAATACCAGCCAAAGTTGACTATTAATGCAAAGAATGCAATAAAGTTTTCCCTTACAAGTCAACTTATAAGAGACACTTGAGAGATATACACAACGATATGCCAAGGTTATATCTCAAGCATTAAAAGAAAGATGGGAAGTATGTCTGTGAGTTCTGTGAGAAGCCATATTCTCATACTAGAGACCTCAAAGTGCACTTAAAGAAAAAGCATAATCAAAGTTTTGTCTTTATTCATGAACCTACAGGGAATAGATTCCTCTAAAAAAGAAGATCAAGAAACCCAGTGGAGTTGAAGTCTAGAAGTAAGTTAAAATGAAGAAAGCAGTAAAGAACTTTCCAGTCTCTGAGATCAATAAAATCATGGTTAAAATAGAGGCAATGAAGATTCCCATCTTAAAAATTATTGACATAGATTCTTGCCTAGAAAGCTACCTCACTCTTGAGGATAAAATAGAGAAGAGAGTCATCACTGATGACTAATATCCCTACAAAATATACCCATTCAATTACTTCCTTGCTGACGACAAGTTCTAAATGGAATTTGCTAATGAGTATTATACTCTATAACAGCCAAAGTTTAGAGAGTGTAAGCATATTATTTAGATTGATGCTATACTACTTGGAAAAGATCATGTTGCATTTAGACTTCCTCTCCTCGAGATGACTTACAGAGAATTTTTATCTGACAATAGATGCCAAAGACTAATTGGCTAGATCGTATAGCAAATAGTTGAGGGTATTGAAGAGCTTCACAAGTTTTGGCTATGTTCATAGAGACTTAAAGCCAGAGAAAATTATGATGAACTTTCAACCTCTTAGAATTTATATCATTGCTTTCAACAGAGCTCAAAGATAGCAAGCCTCTGCATTAGGAAATGTATACTGTACTCATGGATATTTCCCACAAAGAGAGAGGACTGGAGAGATGGAGACACTTAATGGGATATCTAGGATCTAGCAGTAATAATATTAATAAAGAGCGACATGCCAAGAAACGATTACTTTAGCTGCAGGGGTGAGAGAGATTCTAAGCAGAGAATCAAACAATATCTCGATAAAAATAAAATAAATGGAGGTCTCAGAGAACTTGCATACTCAACTATTATCAAGCCAAGCTAAGAGAATTAACAAACAATAGAAACAATCAAACATCAACTTAGAAAGATAAAATTCAGAGAACTGCCACATGACTCTAAGCTTATGTTTGTGTGAAATATTTTAAAAACTCGCTTGTTATACTCACTTAAATTACTAATATTTAAACATTAAACCCCTACTAATAAACCCTAATAAAGTATACACTAATAGTCTACTTTTATCAATCAAAAACTCAATCAAAAACTCAATCAAACTACGGGAAGGGTTTTGGGGTTTTGATTGCTAATTTCACACCTCAAGGTTCCAGTTCTACAAAAATTAAAATTATAGGTATTTTTCTTTCAAATTAGAACAAAGATTACTAAAAGAACTTAATAATTATTTCATTATTTATATTGTTAAACTACTAATTTAATTTAAAAAATTCCTGCAATTTTCAGAAAACTATTTGAAAAATAGTGAAGAGACTCTCGTTATACTTTTAATGTGCAATGTAACAATTAAAAGATTATTGAATTAATAATTATAAAAAAAAATATAAACGCTTGTTTCTTATAAAGATTGAAAACTCAGAAATATAATATAAATAAATATAAAATTTTTGCAAAAAAGTAGAATATTGATAAAAAACTCGAAATTAATTTTAAGAATATTATGAATAATTAGACGTAGTCAATTAAAAAAATTTAAATAATAATAAAAATAATAAGACATCTATAAAATAAAATAAACCATGAAAGAACTGTAATAAGTAAAATGTGAGAAAGAATAGCATTAAAAAAATAATTAAAAAAAAGACAAAAGAAATTGAAGATTTAAAAATTAAAGAAAATATTATTTTAACAAAAAAAAATAGTTTTTGGAAATGAATTTAAAACTTAATCTCTCACTATTAAATAAAAATAAATTAAAATATTAATTTCATTGTAAATTAAGAGCAAAACACTGAAAGGCACTTTAAATTCGTATTTTTAGTTTTGCAAAATTGCCAAAATTTAAATAAATTTATGTATTCTTATAAATCTTAAAATAGAGAAAAAATACCATAGTGAAATTTTTTCTCTTGCTTTTCAAAGTGCGAAGGGCTCAGGAAAAATAAAGAAAATATCAATAAGTACGAAGCATAAAATAGAAATTCTTGTACCATTGAAACACCAAGCGCGTTTAAAAGAAAAATCGATTCTGATTTGAGATTTTTTCTCAAAATTTGTCGACTCAGATTCTTATTTGAAATATCATTGAATTTAAGAAATTGGTAAAAGTATTTTTTGCATATTACTTATTTTCTCGGAATTGCAAGATTGCTGGAGCCAAATATAAAATATAATTTAAAAATATAACTTAGTTATATTCATCTATAACTAATTAAATCGTACTAGAATATTTTATATCAGATTATTTCTAAATAATTTTTAATTTTAATTTCAAATCCTTTATCACTGCAATTTTAAAGGGAAAAAAAAAGAGAAATTAAATTGTAATTATACGACCCTTTAATGACCCACCCTATAGTGGTACTCCGAGATATTTTATTTGGAAATTTCTTGAAAATGATTTTTTATTTTATAAATTCACATAAATATATAAATAATTTCATTCTCACTACATTTTATAAAGCAAAAATTTTTATTTTAATTCTATAGAATCAAATTAATATTTGAATAATATAAAACTCACTACTTTTTATTAAGCCTAAATTTAAATTGATTTTTCATTCTATAGAATCACAAAAATATTAAAATATTTTAAACTCACTATTTTTTTGCCAAAATAAATTTATTTTTTATTCTATAGAATTAAATAAATATTAAAATATTAATTTGGCGTTGAATGCCGTGCATCCATGCACCGTCAGGGTCTCCAAAAATACATCATTGTCTCCTAGCAAAAGTCAGGACCTCCCAGCCACTTAAGGGACTCCTAACCAAGCCTGGACTTCCCACATTCTTTTTCAATAAAAAAATAATGATTTATAGAATGGCATATTAACATCAAATTTGGGTTAGTGCCCATGACTATACGAATGATAGATAAAAATAAAAATGATGCATATCTTATTATATTTCTATTTTTATTGATGTATTAATTGAAGTTGAACTTATTTCACACTCTTTAGGTTTTGGAATAATATTCAGATATTAATTAAAAGGATAAACTCACTTTTCATAATTTTTAGCAAAATCGCGTTAAAAAATCTTTTAGAAATTATATTGGCATATTTTAATAAATAAAAACCTCTTATATTAGTGAAAATATAGGCAAATAATATACAGTTAAATCAAAAAGATTTATCGCATTAAAAGATGATTTTACATTTTAGCTTCAAAATATATTTACCAATTTATTAAAGTATCAGCTTAAACATATAAATATTTATATATGTATTTATACTTATTTAAATGGTAATATAATCAGGACAACAAACTAAACTCTTTTTTAATTATTATAAGAACTTTGATTGACAGTATTATTAATTTTTCCATATTAATAGTTCAAAGTAAAATTTAAATTCATTTGTAAATTCTAATCAATCGATTTTATAAATTGTTTAACCACAAAAAACTTCTAATTACTTAACGAATCTCTATAAATTATGATATTTCTTTCAGCATAGTTAATTATCTTGATCTTTAATAATCATTTTAAAAATAGTACAGACTAAAAGCAATTCTGCAACTATCTGAAATAATTAGCATATATTAAACATATAATTTATAAATTAATAAAATTTGAATGTTAAATATTTTTAATAATTAATCATGTTAAAGATACCAAAAAGAAAAAGAATCTTCATTAAATAAAGATAGATATAGAGGTTTTTGAGAGACTACAGCCAATTATTTTAGTAATTAGTTATGTATTTAATTTTAGTTCGATTTATACAAATGTAAAATCAAATTTAAACTTATAATTAAAATATTTCCATAAATAATTTAAAATTATAATTATTAATTACAGGAAAATAAGAAAAATTTTTATGTTAAAATATAAAAACCCCATGTTTCAATTAAAAAAAAAGATAGAGGGGTTTAAGAACAATTAATTAAAAATTAATATTATAATTGGCTGAAATTATATATAATTAGGTTAATATTAATTTTACACACCCTGATTGGTTTATTTTATAAGGACAATTAATCGAGCCAATAGTTTTAATAATTACCCCAAACAATTATAATTAACGCCATTTAAAACTTTCTTTATATTTATTTGTTCTTAACTCCAAATCTTCGATCTTAAATGACTAACGGGGTTTTATGTTAAAATTTTAGATATCAAAAAAATAAGTTTTATAAGTGCATTATTTATAAGTAAGCGAATAAATATTAAGCAAATAAGTTAATATATAGTAAAAATACATATATATTTTAAAGATAAAAACTGCCTAAAAATAGATTTATCTATAAAGATCGAAATTAAAATCAATATTAAAATCTAACTTATTGTATCAACGATATAATAAGAAAATTTTATAATTAATGATATCAATATTCTCAATATTTATCATACTTATGATATGATGTCAGGTTCCTAAATATTATAGAATCATATGGAAATTTAAATTATTCTTGAAAATGGGAATACTTTATTAATAATAACGGTATTTAGAAATGGGAAAAAATGTAATAAGAATAAGATTTTGCAAGTGTCTTTTTAAGATTCTAATAATTAAGAAAATTGCATTTAAATTTTTAGTATAATTTTAAAAAAATTATTTTCATTATTATAATTATTTTTTGGAGGCCTTAATGGATTTGGGAGGTCATTACGTTGGTGAAAGGCCCTGACGGTGCTGGTAGGCATGGCAGTTAACACCCATACTAATTTAATATTACTGAATCAGTTTTATTGGTGCTTATAATTTAGCCTCATCTTTTTTTGCTAATTTTCTCCTCAATTTTTGTTTGGTTTTTCAAAGTACCTTTCTATCAATTTTCTTTTAATGTATGAAGAGAAAATTAAAATATTTAAAGGCATATATTTTTGATATTTTTTTAAGGAATACATTAGATTTGTGATAATAAATTAATAAATAATAAATATTTAATTCATTTCGTGGCAGTTAACTTTCTGGAAACCTTGACAATATGGTACTAGTTTGATAGAGAATTTAAATTTTGCTGGATATTACTATTGGTAATATCACTCTATCGCGTACCCAGACCGAGATAACTCGATTTTAATATTTTGATTGATTTGTTTAGTTGATTTTAATGCCAAAATTAAAATCGACTTATCTCGCTTCAGGGATACGATAGATGGGTACCGCCAATAGTAAAGTCCAGCTAATTTTGAATTCTCTATCGAACAAGTACCATATTGCCTAGCTTTCCAGAAAGTAAACTGCCACAAATTTAATTTATTATTAATTAATTATTAATTTATTTTCCCAAATAGAATGTATTCCTACAATTATATATTTTTACGTAAAATAAAATTAAAGAGGTTTATATTAATAATTATTTTTACTTCCTTTATTCATTTATTATTTATTATTTTCGACTATATTTATTCTAATAATTCCATAGATTTAATTATAGTATGTTTTAATTTCTTCATTCATTCATTAAAATTGGAAAAATACTATTTTTTTAAAGGCCATAATTCTTTGTTTCATTATTTAAACTAAAAGATTTATTAAACCAATATCATTTATAATAAAAATAATTTTATTGACATTTACTATTCACTCAAAGATATTAAAACTATAATATATACTATTGTAGAAATGTATTTGAATTTGGAAAATTACTTATAATTAAATGAATAATAAATTAAAATCGTGGCAGTTAAATTTGACCAATTTAAACGATCTAGGGCTCAATTAATAGAGAATTAAAATTTAGCTGGACTTTAATATTGGCGGAATGGCGGAACTATATTATCTCACCACTGGACCTAGATAACTCGAAATTTAATTTGAGGGTATAATTAAATGAATTTAGATGAGTTTAATTAAATTCAAGTTATCTAGGTCCAGTGGTGAGATAAATTAGTTCCGCCAATAGTAAAGTCCAGTTAAATTTGAATTCTCTATCGATTGAGCCCTAGATCGTTTAAATTGGTAATATTTAACTGCCACGATTTTAATTTATTATTCATTTAATTATATTTAATTTTCCAAATTCAAATTTATTTCTACAATAATATTAATCATTACTTATAAAATTAAAAAGATCAGTAATTCATTTAAATACAAATTTAAATAACAGCATTTAATTTATATAAAAGAGATTAAATTATATCTTCGATTAAAAAAATATGAGAAAATAAAGTTGATAAACTGAATTATCATTTTTGTGAATTAGAAGTTATATGATAAAAATTAACAAAATATTTTATTTATTTTATCTCATAATCATTTCTTATTCTGTGAAGACATATTTGTGGACTTCATTTAGGTATTATATTAAGAATGCTCGTTTTACCTTATCTTTTTTTTTTCAAAATTTATGCAAATTCTTCAGCACAGCTTGATTAACCTAATTTTCTAAATGTTTATAAAATATTGAAATTAAAAAACGAAAACAATTCTCAAGTGATGAATTAGTGTGAATATTAAATAGAAAAAAAATTAAAATACTTAATAATTTCATGGAAGTAAGCAAGTAAAAATGCTTTGTAACTAGAGTAGTCCATCTTTAAGGTTTTTATTTATCCATTTTAGATTTAAATTAGTATTTTTGCGTTAATATATCATTCTATAAGACTTTTTAAATCTAATTTTTTATATCGATTACTAGAAATGAAAGAAATTTTCCTTGTTATTTAAAATTTAAAAAGTCTTGGTTTAAGTTTTAAGAATTTTTTTAAATTATGTTTCAATATGGTAGAATATATATTTGTTAACCTAAATATCTTTTTAAGTTTTTTATGTCAAATTATATCTATATTCCTGCTTTATATTTTAGTTTGTTTTATTATTGATAATTTAAATTAATTAGATAAAATTTACCTTTATGTTAGCATGTTTATCATAAACTTATTAATATTAAATTATTATACGGAATGATTCATGTTAATTAACTGTTCTACGCGAGTCTTTAATCAACTAACTTGCATTTTGAAAGATAGGTGAGATATACCAAATTATTTATCCTTTTTTAGACTTCATTATGATGAATCAAGAATGTTAAGGATGTCAAGAAAATTATAAGATTTAAAAGATGACCAAGACGTATGAAATGAAAAAACAAATAAATTTTTTTATTACTTTTAATACTGAAAAGTATCCAAAATTAAATACTATGAGTACCAAAATTGAAAATGAAGTACTAAAGTCGAAAATGAAGTACCAAGATAGTTTGAAAGGTGAAAATTAATTTTGATAGACTCAAAACGATTATAGTAGTCATGATACAATTTAGTCATATTTAAAATTAAATTGAATATTCAGAATTACGTATTTTATCTAAAATAGTAAATTAAAGAAATCTTTAAAATTTAGATCGAATTCATTGCTAAGTAATTTAGAAAGTTCATACAATAATTTTATTTAAGATCTTAAATTTCTATCAAATCTTTCGTATCTCAGAAATCTTTGAGAGTAACTTAATTCTATATTGAAATTGAACTCTTTGTCTTTTAAGTTACTCTTAATGTATTAGACCTGAATAGTATATTTTCATTATTTTTGAAAACAATTTATTGCACCAGAATCGTACGGGAAGGAACTTTAACCTCATTTTTTAAAAAAATGCAAAAATAGCAAAAAATTAAATTATTTTTTTTTTTCATTTGTAAAATTTTAAATTGAAGAAAATTATATAGTGAACTTATTTCTTGCAACTCAAGGTCGTGAAGGCACAGCAAAGATGTATAATTTATCTACTAAAAGGAATGTTATAAAACAAAAGTTCCTTTAGCATTTGAACACCAAACTAGTCTTACTTTTATGAATTTTGTCAGAGAGTTTCCACAGATTACTAATTTTCTTGTAGTTGCTAGATTGCTGTAGGCAATCTATATAAAATCTTGATAAATTAAACTTATTTTTATTTTTTAATTCTTTCATTAATGTGACCTATTGACTATAATTTGAGTGATGAGATTTTTTGTATGCTTGATTAATAATAAATATTTTCAACAGAAAAAAAATAATTATTAAAAATTAATGTCAAAATTTATAAAATTAATTATTTTTCAATTTAAAAAAATATAATTAAAATGAACTATTTTAAGCAGGGTTTTATATAAAAATATTTCAATTAAAAAATTCTAATAAATTTGATTATAATAATTTTATTAATTTAAATCAATTTTTCACAAGTTTTATATTGTGTATACTTCTTTTTGAGACAACTATCTCTATATAGAATTAATATTTTTTGTAAGTATTGATATTCTTTGGTTTCTTTATTAATTAAAAAAGTGTGATCAAAGTATTGTTAAATTCAGTATTATTGTGTATTTTGATTAAATCAGATTTTTATATTATATGAAATTTAAAAATATTATTTAAAACTCTGTAAATATAAATTTTAGACTTTAGGATTGAGACAAAATTTGAAAATTTAAAATTCTTAAAATACAACGAAATTATAAATAAGTAATTTTCCAAACAATATTATAATTAATTTTAATAAATGCGCTAGTAGTAAATATATTATTTTTACTACTTGAGCCCATTTTTTTATAGTAACTATTATTTTTAAATATATCTTTCAACATTTCAATTTAAAATTAATTTTACAAATGTAATTACTTCTCTTTATAAAATATATTATATTTATTCATGCTTTTCTTATTATAATTAAAATATAATTTATTCATAAATTTTCTATAAGATTTGAAGATATACATTTTTACGAGATAATTATTTTTAAATTTCTCCTGTTTTTTAATTATGAATAATTGAAATTTAATATTAACTAAAAGAAAACCTCATTTCTGTTTTTCAAAATAAATAATCATATATATATATAGTGATATAAATTAAAAATTCAAAAATAAATAAAAGACTCAAGAAGCAAATATTTATAATCTTATTATTTCAATTCTAAAAAATATAAAACTAAATCATTAATCAGTTAAATTTTTAATTAAAAATATTCATATTATTCCAAGTATATAAAAGAATTTGAAGAATAGAGAGATTGATTAAAGTTATGCAAAATATACATTCATAAAAACACTATAGTCTGTAAATGTTTCATCACTTGACTTTGTATAATTGGGTGAAATTCTCTGACCACTGGGATCCTTCGAAGTGAAAGCTAATTTTAACATCTATTTCTCTGAAATTAGCCATGCTCTTTCTTGTAGCAATTAAACCCCTGAGGACTTCTCCTTTACAAACGATGAGCTCACGATTCATGTAGAACACAACTTGCTTCCAGTGATTTGAGGCTCAGTATGGGGAGGAGGGAAGCAATAGGGTTTTATGGGTATCTGAAATCTTTGTTGAACCATGAGATTAGGCGTGGAATTTATTATTGCAGTTGAAAGTAGTTCAATGTTCTAAGAAAGCCCAACTTCAACATTGTGATGGTGCAGAGATTTAAATCAAGAACCCTGCACTAGTTTGAGATAATCATGTCACCCTTACAAATGCTAATTAATGCCTCTTTTATGAAGTATCCTGCCAAGCCTTAAAAATTAAGCATCAGGAGTTTTTCGAAAACAGTATTGCAAACGAAGTAATTGGCGAAAGCTCTACTAGGGGCAACCAGGGCGCCACGCTATTCTCCATTTCCTGAGCTACATAGATGGAATCTCCGAGTCAGACATCTCCCACAGGAGCAGAGATAATCGAACATCTTTATTTTTCAGACCATTCTATGGCATTGAGCGAGCGCTTTGTGGTACATTTCCTTGGTAATTGTAATGATGAAGCTGATCAAATTAATCTTAAACCTGCAAATCTCTTAAGCCTGATAGTCTTTTCCTCTATGCCCAGAGTGCTTTCCTCTATCTTGCTGTGTGGGGCGCCAAGGCGAATTCTTCAAATACCTAAAGGGGTCCAATAAAGATGGAGTGCTCTTACCAATATAAATGCAGCGGAATCCTAGAGCAGTATACCGTGCACACTGCACTCGTTGGAGTCTCAACTAATTGGGGTTCTCATTCACTCTGGCACTTAAGAGCACTTATACGACTTCTTCGCATCAAAGGGAGCAGGCTCAGATGCCAAGAGAGTAGAATTTGATCAATGTTTAGGAAGCAGTGAATATTAGATTTTCTATCATAACTGCTCTTTCAGTCTTTGCGTTTATGCCAACAGTCTCAGCACAAATGGAGTTGCTACATCATGCTCTTCCAACACCCAATGCACCAAGGACTACTTGACATACGCTAACACTAATCTTCCAACTGCTCAAAGGGTCACAAGCATTGTCGGTCTTGCAAGAGATGGTCACTTTATCATTGTGCTCTACAAAGCCACTGGTGCTCTATGGAAGCCATGCGATGTTGATGCTTGCAACGGTGTGATAATCGAAGGTACATACGTCTATGTCTCCACTGTTCTCTTCCCCTACTTCCATGCCTGGTGGGGTCCCTGCTGATATTACTGTCCCAATGTTGTCACTACTGGAAGCCATTAGTATTGGTCGTGTATCTCTTATCATCCTGGATTAGATTACTGTTTAAGGGGGTCGCCATTTATAGCTGTTAGTAATAGCCTTTAATTAGGAATAAATTTTACTAAGTCAATTAATTTGGTTGGTTTTAATATAAAGCCCCCTCTATGTATTTATATTGTACTATGTTAATTAAACTAAAAGCAACCAATTCAGTTAATAATAATAAAAATATTAAATTAATTTTTTTTGATTTTAAAATAACAACTCCCTTTTCGCATTTATATTTACTCTTTTATAAAATATATTTCTTTATATTCATGGATTTTCTAAATTCCAGATTTTTATACAATTTTGACTAATTTTCTATTTGTTTATAATTAAATCTAAAATCTTTTTTAATTTTTTTTATAATTATCAAAATATATGTTTTTGCATTACATTATTCATCGCAAGACTTTTTTTATACAACTTTAAAATAATTATATTTATTTTTATAGTTTTTGACTAACATTATTTTATATTTTCAAGGTAAAATCATTTAATACCATCTTTAATGACTCTTATTTTACTATAAATTGATTTATTTTTTAGTATAAAGTAATTCCTGAAAAATATATAATTTTTGTAAGCTGTTGCTTGGCAATTGGCAAATCCACTCCAATAAATTCAATATTCATATATAGGTGACAAATTTTCTTATATTTTTTTTTAAAAAAATCATAACCTTATTATTTTTAATATTTTGATTATAATTGATTTTCATTATTATTTCCTATGAATATTTAACTGTAGAAACAATAACTATTAAAATTAAAAGCCAATAGAATAAATAAAAGCTTAACACATTAGGTTAAAATGCATTAAAAATAAATAAAAACTAAATAATATAAAAATACATACTTTGTATTTTCTATTATTAATCTAAATTAACACTTTTCATAGTTTCTTTCTTATATACACTTTATAGTTTCTCAATAATCTTGGGTATCTAAAAGTATGTTTCTTTCAACTCTTGTATGTCTCTCTGTGGTCGCTATCTTTCATCATGTCAACCAATTTAATTAAACTATCTTAGACAGCCAATTTTTCTTCTTTTAATTTACCTTTATATCTATTCTTATAAAAACTAAATGCCGGTTTTTAGGGATTTCTTTACATACTTAAGATTTCACAAATTATTACCTATTTATCCTGATATTTACTGATTTTTATCTCTTAATAGTTAATATTTCCTCTTTGCATTACTTTTAATTCTTAATTAAATCCGATTTTAACCAATATTCCATTATAATTTACCTATTTATATAAAGCAAAACAAAAGTTTGGCTTTACTTATTTTCAGGTTTAATATGATTTTTTACCTTACTCCTTAAATTTAAAATCAAAAAACCTTATCAGATAATAAAAATTTAAATAAAATATCATAAATTGTATTAAGAAAGATCATTTTGTCATGAAAAAAAGAAATTTAATAAAAACATACTAAAATTCTATATTAAATTACACTTATTTGTATACTATGGATTTTTGAAATTAAATTCTCTTATTTTAAATAGTTTAATTAATTTAATTACATGAGCAAAGCAAAAACTTAGTATTTTACTTTAGATATGAAAACTTAATAGTATTTTATTATACTAAGAATTCTCTTCATAAAAAGAGTTATATTATTATTTTATTCTTTTTAATGATTAAATTTTATGTGAGAAAAGTAAATGTCCTATTTGAAATAATGGAAACTTATTTTTTTTTTTTATTTTTTTTTTTTATTTTTTTTTTTTTTTCATCAAAGACATTATAAATCTAAAAATATTTCTACATTATATTAATAAATTCAATAAAAATAGGTAAAAATGACAAAGTTGAATACAAAATAAAGAATTATTCACTTGTAACTGTCACTAATTTTATAATTTGTAATTTAAGTTTAATTTGTACTTAGAATAAAATAAGTAGATTATTATTATTTGATTATAGAATCATGTCGTTTTAATGAGCATGCAATATTCTGCGTTTTATCTAAAATGCTAAGTTTATGAAAAGTGGAAGATTTCTGATATTGCTCTTAAATAGTCATTCTCTCAGCTTTGTATTTTGTATTATTCTTCTAATTTTACCAGTCGATTCCTTAGGTCTCAGTATCATCAAAGAATTTCACCAGAAAATAGATAAAGTTGTTTAAGTTTAATTGATTTTCAACCAATACCAACGACTGTAGATTGACCAAGCTAGGCAATGATATTCTGATCAACTATTTCATACATGAGAGTATCATTTTCTGTAAAAAAAACTATGTATCCCTCAGTATGGATTTATTTAAAGTTTTGGGTAGATTGATCCATTAAGTATATACTTGTATGAAGTGCTGGATTACTTTCAGTCATTTCAACGATGAGCTCGATTTGAAAATTAGCTAACTCAAGCTTCACAGTTAGTGTATTTCTCAGGTTTAGCTACA
>ARYC01021187.1:0-14388 GCA_000711775.1 Oxytricha trifallax
AATTAAAATACTTAATAATTTCATGGAAGTAAGCAAGTAAAAATGCTTTGTAACTAGAGTAGTCCATCTTTAAGGTTTTTATTTATCCATTTTAGATTTAAATTAGTATTTTTGCGTTAATATATCATTCTATAAGACTTTTTAAATCTAATTTTTTATATCGATTACTAGAAATGAAAGAAATTTTCCTTGTTATTTAAAATTTAAAAAGTCTTGGTTTAAGTTTTAAGAATTTTTTTAAATTATGTTTCAATATGGTAGAATATATATTTGTTAACCTAAATATCTTTTTAAGTTTTTTATGTCAAATTATATCTATATTCCTGCTTTATATTTTAGTTTGTTTTATTATTGATAATTTAAATTAATTAGATAAAATTTACCTTTATGTTAGCATGTTTATCATAAACTTATTAATATTAAATTATTATACGGAATGATTCATGTTAATTAACTGTTCTACGCGAGTCTTTAATCAACTAACTTGCATTTTGAAAGATAGGTGAGATATACCAAATTATTTATCCTTTTTTAGACTTCATTATGATGAATCAAGAATGTTAAGGATGTCAAGAAAATTATAAGATTTAAAAGATGACCAAGACGTATGAATGAAAAAACAAATAAATTTTTTGTAATACTTTATACTGAAAAGTACCAAAATTGAAAATATAGTACCAAAATTGAAAATGAAGTACTAAAGTCGAAAATGAAGTACCAAGATAGTTTGAAAGGTGAAAATTAATTTTGATAGACTCAAAACGATTATAGTAGTCATGATACAATTTAGTCATATTTAAAATTAAATTGAATATTCAGAATTACGTATTTTATCTAAAATAGTAAATTAAAGAAATCTTTAAAATTTAGATCGAATTCATTGCTAAGTAATTTAGAAAGTTCATACAATAATTTTATTTAAGATCTTAAATTTCTATCAAATCTTTCGTATCTCAGAAATCTTTGAGAGTAACTTAATTCTATATTGAAATTGAACTCTTTGTCTTTTAAGTTACTCTTAATGTATTAGACCTGAATAGTATATTTTCATTATTTTTGAAAACAATTTATTGCACCAGAATCGTACGGGAAGGAACTTTAACCTCATTTTTTAAAAAAATGCAAAAATAGCAAAAAATTAAATTATTTTTTTTTTTCATTTGTAAAATTTTAAATTGAAGAAAATTATATAGTGAACTTATTTCTTGCAACTCAAGGTCGTGAAGGCACAGCAAAGATGTATAATTTATCTACTAAAAGGAATGTTATAAAACAAAAGTTCCTTTAGCATTTGAACACCAAACTAGTCTTACTTTTATGAATTTTGTCAGAGAGTTTCCACAGATTACTAATTTTCTTGTAGTTGCTAGATTGCTGTAGGCAATCTATATAAAATCTTGATAAATTAAACTTATTTTTATTTTTTAATTCTTTCATTAATGTGACCTATTGACTATAATTTGAGTGATGAGATTTTTTGTATGCTTGATTAATAATAAATATTTTCAACAGAAAAAAAATAATTATTAAAAATTAATGTCAAAATTTATAAAATTAATTATTTTTCAATTTAAAAAAATATAATTAAAATGAACTATTTTAAGCAGGGTTTTATATAAAAATATTTCAATTAAAAAATTCTAATAAATTTGATTATAATAATTTTATTAATTTAAATCAATTTTTCACAAGTTTTATATTGTGTATACTTCTTTTTGAGACAACTATCTCTATATAGAATTAATATTTTTTGTAAGTATTGATATTCTTTGGTTTCTTTATTAATTAAAAAAGTGTGATCAAAGTATTGTTAAATTCAGTATTATTGTGTATTTTGATTAAATCAGATTTTTATATTATATGAAATTTAAAAATATTATTTAAAACTCTGTAAATATAAATTTTAGACTTTAGGATTGAGACAAAATTTGAAAATTTAAAATTCTTAAAATACAACGAAATTATAAATAAGTAATTTTCCAAACAATATTATAATTAATTTTAATAAATGCGCTAGTAGTAAATATATTATTTTTACTACTTGAGCCCATTTTTTTATAGTAACTATTATTTTTAAATATATCTTTCAACATTTCAATTTAAAATTAATTTTACAAATGTAATTACTTCTCTTTATAAAATATATTATATTTATTCATGCTTTTCTTATTATAATTAAAATATAATTTATTCATAAATTTTCTATAAGATTTGAAGATATACATTTTTACGAGATAATTATTTTTAAATTTCTCCTGTTTTTTAATTATGAATAATTGAAATTTAATATTAACTAAAAGAAAACCTCATTTCTGTTTTTCAAAATAAATAATCATATATATATATAGTGATATAAATTAAAAATTCAAAAATAAATAAAAGACTCAAGAAGCAAATATTTATAATCTTATTATTTCAATTCTAAAAAATATAAAACTAAATCATTAATCAGTTAAATTTTTAATTAAAAATATTCATATTATTCCAAGTATATAAAAGAATTTGAAGAATAGAGAGATTGATTAAAGTTATGCAAAATATACATTCATAAAAACACTATAGTCTGTAAATGTTTCATCACTTGACTTTGTATAATTGGGTGAAATTCTCTGACCACTGGGATCCTTCGAAGTGAAAGCTAATTTTAACATCTATTTCTCTGAAATTAGCCATGCTCTTTCTTGTAGCAATTAAACCCCTGAGGACTTCTCCTTTACAAACGATGAGCTCACGATTCATGTAGAACACAACTTGCTTCCAGTGATTTGAGGCTCAGTATGGGGAGGAGGGAAGCAATAGGGTTTTATGGGTATCTGAAATCTTTGTTGAACCATGAGATTAGGCGTGGAATTTATTATTGCAGTTGAAAGTAGTTCAATGTTCTAAGAAAGCCCAACTTCAACATTGTGATGGTGCAGAGATTTAAATCAAGAACCCTGCACTAGTTTGAGATAATCATGTCACCCTTACAAATGCTAATTAATGCCTCTTTTATGAAGTATCCTGCCAAGCCTTAAAAATTAAGCATCAGGAGTTTTTCGAAAACAGTATTGCAAACGAAGTAATTGGCGAAAGCTCTACTAGGGGCAACCAGGGCGCCACGCTATTCTCCATTTCCTGAGCTACATAGATGGAATCTCCGAGTCAGACATCTCCCACAGGAGCAGAGATAATCGAACATCTTTATTTTTCAGACCATTCTATGGCATTGAGCGAGCGCTTTGTGGTACATTTCCTTGGTAATTGTAATGATGAAGCTGATCAAATTAATCTTAAACCTGCAAATCTCTTAAGCCTGATAGTCTTTTCCTCTATGCCCAGAGTGCTTTCCTCTATCTTGCTGTGTGGGGCGCCAAGGCGAATTCTTCAAATACCTAAAGGGGTCCAATAAAGATGGAGTGCTCTTACCAATATAAATGCAGCGGAATCCTAGAGCAGTATACCGTGCACACTGCACTCGTTGGAGTCTCAACTAATTGGGGTTCTCATTCACTCTGGCACTTAAGAGCACTTATACGACTTCTTCGCATCAAAGGGAGCAGGCTCAGATGCCAAGAGAGTAGAATTTGATCAATGTTTAGGAAGCAGTGAATATTAGATTTTCTATCATAACTGCTCTTTCAGTCTTTGCGTTTATGCCAACAGTCTCAGCACAAATGGAGTTGCTAATCATGCTCTTCCAACACCCAATGCACCAAGGATTCCTTGACATACGCTAACACCAATCTTCCAACTGCCCACAGGGTCACTAGCATTGTCGGTCTTGCAAGAGATGGTCACCTTATCATTGGGCTCTACAAAGCCACTGATGCTCTATGGCAGCTATGCGATGCTGATGCTTGCAACGGTGTGATAATCTAAGGTACATAAGTCAATGTCTCTACTATCCTCTTTCCCTACTTCCATGCCAGATGGGCTCCTTACTGGTAGTACTCGCTCAGCGTTGACACTACTGGAAATCATTTGTACTGGTCATGTTTTTCTTATCACCCTAGATTAGATTACTGTATAAGGAGGTCGCCATTTATAGCTGTTAGTAATAGCCTTTAATTAGGAATAAATTTTACTAAGTCTATTAATTTGGTTGGTTTTAATATAAAGCCCCCTCTATGTATTTATATTGTACTATGTTAATTAAACTAAAAGCAACCAATTCAGTTAATAATAATAAAAATATTAAATTAATTTTTTTTTTGATTTTAAAATAACAACTCCCTTTTCGCATTTATATTTACTCTTTTATAAAATATATTTCTTTATATTCATGGATTTTCTAAATTCCAGATTTTTATACAATTTTGACTAATTTTCTATTTGTTTATAATTAAATCTAAAATCTTTTTTAATTTTTTTTATAATTATCAAAATATATGTTTTTGCATTACATTATTCATCGCAAGACTTTTTTTATACAACTTTAAAATAATTATATTTATTTTTATAGTTTTTGACTAACATTATTTTATATTTTCAAGGTAAAATCATTTAATACCATCTTTAATGACTCTTATTTTACTATAAATTGATTTATTTTTTAGTATAAAGTAATTCCTGAAAAATATATAATTTTTGTAAGCTGTTGCTTGGCAATTGGCAAATCCACTCCAATAAATTCAATATTCATATATAGGTGACAAATTTTCTTATATTTTTTTTTAAAAAAATCATAACCTTATTATTTTTAATATTTTGATTATAATTGATTTTCATTATTATTTCCTATGAATATTAACTGTTCGAAAAACAATAACTATTAAAATTATAAGAAGGCATAGAATAATAAAAGCATTAACACATAGTTATAAATGATTAAAAATAAATAAAAACTAAATAATATAAAAATACATACTTTGTATTTTCTATTATTAATCTAAATTAACACTTTTCATAGTTTCTTTCTTATATACACTTTATAGTTTCTCAATAATCTTGGGTATCTAAAAGTATGTTTCTTTCAACTCTTGTATGTCTCTCTGTGGTCGCTATCTTTCATCATGTCAACCAATTTAATTAAACTATCTTAGACAGCCAATTTTTCTTCTTTTAATTTACCTTTATATCTATTCTTATAAAAACTAAATGCCGGTTTTTAGGGATTTCTTTACATACTTAAGATTTCACAAATTATTACCTATTTATCCTGATATTTACTGATTTTTATCTCTTAATAGTTAATATTTCCTCTTTGCATTACTTTTAATTCTTAATTAAATCCGATTTTAACCAATATTCCATTATAATTTACCTATTTATATAAAGCAAAACAAAAGTTTGGCTTTACTTATTTTCAGGTTTAATATGATTTTTTACCTTACTCCTTAAATTTAAAATCAAAAAACCTTATCAGATAATAAAAATTTAAATAAAATATCATAAATTGTATTAAGAAAGATCATTTTGTCATGAAAAAAAGAAATTTAATAAAAACATACTAAAATTCTATATTAAATTACACTTATTGTATACTATGGATTTTTGAAATTAAATTCTCTTATTTTAAATAGTTTAATTAATTTAATTACATGAGCAAAGCAAAAACTTAGTATTTTACTTTAGATATGAAAACTTAATAGTATTTTATTATACTAAGAATTCTCTTCATAAAAAGAGTTATATTATTATTTTATTCTTTTTAATGATTAAATTTTATGTGAGAAAAGTAAATGTCCTATTTGATTGGACTTAATCAAAGAACATTATAAAATCTAAAAATTTTCTACATTATTATTAGATAAGATTCAATAAAAATAGGTAAAAATGACAAAGTTGAATACAAAATAAAGAATTATTCACTTGTAACTGTCACTAATTTTATAATTTGTAATTTAAGTTTAATTTGTACTTAGAATAAAATAAGTAGATTATTATTATTTGATTATAGAATCATGTCGTTTTAATGAGCATGCAATATTCTGCGTTTTATCTAAAATGCTAAGTTTATGAAAAGTGGAAGATTTCTGATATTGCTCTTAAATAGTCATTCTCTCAGCTTTGTATTTTGTATTATTCTTCTAATTTTACCAGTCGATTCCTTAGGTCTCAGTATCATCAAAGAATTTCACCAGAAAATAGATAAAGTTGTTTAAGTTTAATTGATTTTCAACCAATACCAACGACTGTAGATTGACCAAGCTAGGCAATGATATTCTGATCAACTATTTCATACATGAGAGTATCATTTTCTGTAAAAAAAACTATGTATCCCTCAGTATGGATTTATTTAAAGTTTTGGGTAGATTGATCCATTAAGTATATACTTGTATGAAGAGCTGGATTACTTTCAGTTATTTTAACGATGAGCTCGATTTGGCTAACTCAAGCTTCACAGTCATTTTATTTCTCAGGTTTAGCTACAATTCCTTACTTGCAAACAAAAGTGCTGAGAGCCAGGCTATTTTGCTATTCAGATAATCTATCACCTTTATTCATAAAATAAATGACTTTTTCAATGTGGAAAGTACCTGCCTACCTACCAGTCATTTCTTAACTGAAAACTCTTTCTGTGCGTTTTATCAATATAATCCAAAGCTTGTTTTCAGATATATGTAGAATTTTCTTGGTCAAAATTTGAATTGGAGATTGATAGTTCTTAGTAACTGCCAATTTTATTCACTGAATGCCTTCGATAGAATGTTTATTTATAAATTATTAAAATAATAGTAATTTCAAGGCATCAAGTTAGTGCAAATTACAAGTGAATAATTCTTTATTTTGTATTAAATTTTTCATTTTAACCTATTTTTATTGTATTTTATTAATAATTAAAATCAATTTATAATCATCAATTATAATTCTATTATTTATTTTAATGAGCTCATTTTAAAATATTGATAAAATAGATAAAAATAGGAAATTTAAGAAATTATGATTAATTATAAATATATTAGTAATTATAACTGTCATGAATTAGGAGTGTGCCTAATGCTAATTTAAATTTAAAATCTATTAATTTAATTAATTAAATAATTATATTTAGTGGGCAGGTGGGTAGGCAGGGTCCTAAGCCGCCCACTTTTGTAATTAAATATATATATTTATTTATTAAAATGCAATTTATTAGAGATGCGCAGGCTGCTAATAGAGTCAACGTGCATGAGACCATTCCTCCGGTGCTGCTTAAGTCCACGGTTCTAGTGCTCTCAAAGGGCCAAGCTGTGCTGATTGTGACGCAACAGATGCAGATACATGTACCATGTGTGCAGAAGAAGATTTCCACAAGTCGGACGATACATGTGGTGCCTGTCCAGCTGATCAATACGGAGACGATAATGGTGTATGTGCCGATTGTATGGATCAGTGTCTCTCTTGCACTGGTTCCGGTAACGACATCATAGATGAAGGATGTGTTTGCGATGTTACTGACAACTTCATACAAATTGATTCCAACGATTGCGTTACTGAATGTGCAAGTGGCTATAGAGATGACGGTTCATTCTGTTACAGTAAGTTTCATGTTACATTCTAACCAACTCTATAGGAAACAATCAACCAGAGATCATTAGTTTTGCGCTTACTCATGCTATCACATTCGACCTGCTAACTGACGGTGCATTTGAGTTCTTGATCAAGGATCCAGGAGGAGACAGTGTTATCGTAGTTATTTGTGTATCCGGCTTGGTGGTCTCATGCACGTTGACTCTATTAGCAGCCTGCGCATCTCTAATAAATTGCATTTTAATAAATAAATATATATATTTAATTACAAAAGTGGGCGGCTTAGGACCCTGCCTACCCACCTGCCCACTAAATATAATTATTTAATTAATTAAATTAATAGATTTTAAATTTAAATTAGCATTAGGCACACTCCTAATTCATGACAGTTATAATTACAAATAAATCTCTTTTTTTAATTTATTTCTCAAATTTCCTATTTTTATCTATTTTATCAATAATATATTGTTCTCTGCATCATTATTTTATATTTAAGAAATTCTAGATTTATTTTGTATTTAATATTTCTTTGTCCATTCATATACACAGATTAATTAATATTTCCTTAAATTTGTTTAAGTTTTAGTTGAAAATGAATCTACATAAAAAAAATATATAAATTATCAATAATTTATTAGTAAATATATTTATCTCTTACTTTTGAAACATTTATATAATTTACTAATCAAATAATATTTTAATTAAATTAATACTTAATAGAAGAAATGAGTTAAATTTAATATGAATTCAAGGATTAATTGAATTTAAAAGCCTAAAAAAAACCAAGATAACTAACATTTTAATACAGAGAAGTATAATTTAATCCTTACATTGCATTACTAATTGGAGGTATTTAGTCTAATAAGTTCGAGAGAGCCCGATATATTTAAATTAACTAAAATTACTAATCATTTTATTTATTTTAACAATAATTTTATAATCAATCATAGATTATAATATTAATAATTTTACTAAATAGTAATCGTATCTTCTGTATTAAAAGTAAAAAAGCTTAATTAAAAAATAACACACACTCTTCACTATTAGCGGTTTTTTTTCTTTCATTCATAGCAAGTTTGTTTAATTTAAACATCTCAATTTTCTTACTAAATCCTCATCAATCACCGATATTTAAGTTTAATAAGAAAAACTAAAAAACATACTTGTTAGAAAATAAGTCATTAATCGTAAAAATGCCTTATTTCACATTAGAATACTAAAAATAGCTGATAGTATCGGCACATGAAAAATAAATCTCACCCTTAACAATAAAGAACATATTTGACATGCATTTATAAAATATAATGATAAAATGCACCTATAAATAAGTGAGATCTAAATATTTCATGATATACAAAAAAGGTATTTATATTAATTATTTTTCTCAATTATTAATATTGTTTATTAATATATAATTCTGTTTAGTTATTCTATATCTAATTAAAAGATAGAAAGATAATAACTTAAGGTAATATTAAAATGCCTAACTAATTGTATAATGCGAAATGTAATTCTTTACTCAGTTTTTCTTTTCTTGTGTAAATGCTTCCTCCTCCTTATTCATTTTTCTCTAGGCACTCTCTCTCTAGGTCGCTAGCTTATTTGTGCTATCTCTTCTCTGGTTCCTCTTCAATTGGTTTTGGTTAAGTTCCTAGATCCCTTGGTCATTCTTCGCTCGATTTTGGATTATTTTAGGCTAGTTTGTTCCCTCAATTACTTCTTTTACATTGCCCTCTCTTAACTCTTTCATGAAAATAGGCAGTCTTCTATTTCTGCTCCTTCCTCGATTATCGCGCTGAAGCTTATATCTCTATCATCTTGGATCATTTTAATTTGTAGATTGACTCCGTTCTCCAGAACCATCTCATCCTACATGTCGATTAGCAAGATCCTGTTCTAACTAGAGATCCTTCCGTTCCATTCTCTGTCTACCATAGAATTTTATTTTGCTGCTCTGTCA
Source organism: Oxytricha trifallax (assembly GCA_000711775.1). Taxonomy (NCBI): domain Eukaryota; phylum Ciliophora; class Spirotrichea; order Sporadotrichida; family Oxytrichidae; genus Oxytricha; species Oxytricha trifallax. Next base: position 9,395 of record ARYC01021187.1, read on the forward strand.
TTGTTTCTATCGTCTTCTCGTCTGCTGTGACTCCTGACTTACCAATCTAGCTTCATTAGCCCTACCTCTAGGTTGAACATCAAACAGTATCTTTGCAAGTTTATCCAATCCTTGGCAAAAATTTGAAAGATGGGTTCCCATGCTAACTCTAACGCTAGTAATAGGTATCAAAATCGCCATCACTCCGCAGTATTCTCAGTCTTGTCACTTGGTTTGTCTCAGGTTACTATAACAATCTTGTCTACATTAAATACCTTCCACATTATTTCCATTATCGGAGAGTTGATCTAATCTTTGTATCTTTAAATTAGGGCCATACTTCCAACTCTTTTTCTAGTATCTTAAACTACGATGCTTCCTGACTCTCTAGTAATCCTGATGATTATCCAATTTCTGCTTCCTTTCAAGTTACTCTGGCAGCCTATGGGCATTACAATGCTCCTTCCCTCTTGTTCATCTTTCCAAAGTCTACTCTTTTCCAATTAGTTGAGCCAATGCTATTCACTACCTAAACTATTTAATTAATATTTTAAGATATCTTTATTTTTATCTATTAGCATTTTTTATTGTCACTATATATATATTTTTATAATTATCTTCCATATTATATCTTTAAATTTAAATTGATTACAAGATGCCAATCTACCCACAGACTAACAAATAAATATATTTTAATTTAATAATGATCAAAGTCGCTAAAACTATTCCTTAGAACAAAAGCAATTACTAGTAAATATTTATTGATACTTTTGCACTTACAATGAATTATATATGCTGATTTACAAGGCAATAACAAGTATTATTATTTTAAAGGAGATGCATCTGTGAAAAAGCAGAAGATAAACTTGATTGAGACTAAATCAAAGAACAAAGATAAGGCAAGGGTGAATGCATTCGTGAAAATAGCTTTACATATTCAGGAGAATTGCAGACATCTCTGAGAAATAGGCATCTTTTATTACTATTGATTCTTATCAATTTATGAATAGATAAATACATATATCTATTAATACTTGATCAAGTTAAGTTTAAAATATAACCTAATTTCATGAAATACCTCAATCAATTTCTCTCTTGCACCCTAGTTATTTATTAACTAACAATGAATAACACTTCTTAGTTGACATTTTATATCAATGCTTGGAGTTTAATAACAAAGTTTAAATATTTTAATATCACAATATATTTATTATAAATTCTCAAATTAACTATCACAGTCATTTACCTATCAATTAAATGGTTTCTGCTGATTTCTAGTTACTCTTAATCAAATGAAGGTTGAAAGACAAATTTATTCAGTGCTGTTTATAAATTATATATCATAATATCAAATTAATTGTCGAAAAATAGAAAATCGAGGTAAATTTATCTTTTATATTAAATATTCATGGAAGTAACACTTTGAGAGATAGTTAGTATTAATTTTTTAATATATAATTATTAATTCCTTAGTTGTTATAATATATAATATTTACTAACCATTTTGTAATTACTATATTATAACTAAAGATGTACTATCCCATTAATATTCAGCAAATGAAACGCTTAAAATCAATTTGCTTAACATTAAGTTGGAACAAACCTATATATTTTGATGGCTTTGAAAGGAATTTACATCAGAAGTAATCTGCTATGATGATATTCAGGTAATTCCCTTAAAATATCAAATTGCATCTGCCTATACCACTGTCTAAATTTAATGCTATATCTACTCGATATATATTTGGCCAAAACTTTCTACATACATTATAATATATATTATCTAAGGAAAAAAATCTTCTATTAATTTGATTTAATTATTAACTTGTTTACATTTATACATAACTCAACTGATTTATTAAGTTTAGTAGATAGTGCAATTGAAATTGCTTTAATCTATAATAAAGTTATAACTAATTAACATTATTATCAATCTAAATTACGAATAATTGAGCATTTATACATTATTATTGAAGTTATTAGCTGAGATAATTAAATCTATTCCGTAATTTGATTGCACTATCTTCATCTACTGTATGAACTAAAAGCTAATAAATGCTATTAACACATGTTTTTCCTATTTAATGCCAACATAATCTTAATCACTATTGTCTTAGTAATTTACTGCATTATTCTAAACAATATTGCTGTAAATATTTTTAAATAGTATCACAGTTGTCAGTTATAATATGTTTTTGAAAATGGATTTCTGTGATATGATAATTGCAATTATCCTAGTCTCGGTAGCAATTTGTATAACCTTAAAAGAGATGAGACATTATCTCATGCCATGCTTGTCCCATTTTTTCTTCCTTTAATTTATCTAATAATTGTGAATGTTTCTATTTAAGTTTAACATATTGATTGCATCATAAATATAAGCTATTACTAATTTAGCGGACAGTTTGCAAGATCTATTCAGAAATATATTCATAAGTTAATAATAATATTTAAGTTTAAAGCAAATATTTTTTAAAAAATTATAATTCACTTTACAATATATTAATTTGAGTTTAAATGAATTACAATATTATTTCAGAAGGGAATAGTGTTGATTGTAAAGTATTAAATTGTTTATAAAAATAATTATTTTCCCAATAAAAATAGAATTATTATATTTTTAAATGTTTCTATTTTATTAATTCTTTTTTTGAATAGAGTAATAAATGGATTACAAATAGTAAAATAGTAATCTTTTTGAATAACTTAAATTAGTCTAAATCAATGAATAATTTTAAGAAGAAAAACACCTAATAAATAAACTAGAAACAAATTTCATGAAAAGATATGCATACAGTGATTTATTATTGTTAATTATTGCATTTCTAATTAAATTGAGACTAATTTTTTATCTAAACATTAAATATCACGAATAAACATATAGTTTACGCTAATAATATTTTAGTTTTAAGAAGAAATCTATTTTGTAAATCTTTTTATTCGAATCTACCTTTTTTAACTTAAATGTTGATAAGTTCTTATTATTCTCAAGTAAAACGGTAATTTTTGTTCCTTCTTACTCCTCTTCCTAATTCAATGCTTAAAATTATCATCTATCAACATTTTCATTTGACCTTAAGCTATCGCATTCATTCTTAGCAATACTTGCTTTGTTTATGGTTGAACTTAGAGCTATTAATTGTTTCATAAATGTTTCCATCTTTTTGCCTTATTTTACCTTTATAACCCACCAATATATAATAGATATAGCTTACTATTTCCGTTAAACTATCCTTTTAGAAAAGCTGTTCTTCCTAATCTACTCATTGCTTCTGTATCTTTATTCTCGCATAGTTCTTCTGAATTCATCTATCCAGCTGTTTTCTCCTCTAAAAGATAAAAAAGAACTATTTTATTAATTAATGTCAAGTTTTTATTAATTAAAGCATATGGAGATCTAACAATACAATTTAAATATGGTTTAAAAAAGCTTAAAAATTAATCAATATTGATTTTATTATAATTTGCATTAGACTAATAATATAAAAATATAGTCAACCACTACTATTTGTTTCTAGTTTTACTGTTTTCTTTCTCAACTCAACTTTACATTTTACAAAATCATGACCATAATATTATAATGGGAAAGGTATGTCACAAGCCTAGAAATATTATTATTATATTCTTTTCAAAATCAAAATTGACTGAGTTTATCAGTTTTTTTATATAATGTAGCTAAAATTGACTAAAAAATATGTTAATAAAATATTTTAATTCTAGATAAAATCTTTATGATTATTACGCAACACAATCAATCAATTAATTTCTATAAATTTTAATCTCAACTTTTAATAAGAAGGTATTTCTAAAATTTATAAGAAAATAAGAGTATGTAATTTTTTAACCCCTTATTTTGTTCAAGAAAACTAATTTTATTATCAAATGAATTTGGTAGAAGATTCAAAACCCCATAACCCATTAATGAGGTTTATAAGTGCTTTGATTTGTAGGGAATTTGTTAGGGGTTGGGGTTATTAATTAAATGCGAGACAAAAATAGCAAGCTTTTGGGGTCTATTTACGATGAAGAGTATATAGATTTAGTGTTTATACTGCGATATGGATGTGATATATGCAGTGAATATGTCAAACCAGTACTTAATTATAAATCAATTGCACTGCTCTTAAAGCGAAGTCCATCAACTATTCGCTCCCATTGCCTTATAGCTGTATAACTAAAGCAATAATAGCTGAATTCTAAGCCTTAGAGGAAGTCAAAGTTTCTGTAGAAGCATATTGACTATCTTATTAATGAAAAAACTTTGAAGTATTGGGCTCACTTCTCTCTCGACCAACGAGATACTATGTTTCACCGCCAGTTCCCTGAGTTGAAGATCTCTGCATAGTCTATTGCAAACATTTATAAACGAAATGGCATCTCATACAAAGGTGTGAATCGTATCAAGAGAGTGATTGATTTCGCTCTGCCATTTTACAACAATAACTTAAATTATATTTATAATTAAATGCAGAGAGCCTTATAGAAAAATATTAAGTTTATTCATGCTGACGAGGCTGTGTTTACCTTCAACACTTTCATCTAGAAGTCTTGGTATAAGAGGCATAGCAACATAGAAGTTTATGACTAAAAAGTCAAGGTATAAACAATGGCAATTCTTGGAGGTATTAGCGAGGATGCTGGTTTAGAAACTTATGTTATTCATCCTCGCTCTATTAAGACAGAGCAGTATTTCAAGTTCTTAAAACAGCTGAGAGAGAAGTACCCTGAATAAGAGATTACACTGTTTGTTGAAAATCTTTCTGTTCATAAGACTAAAGATACAAGGAAGAGTTATGAACAACTTAGAATAACGCCAGTGTTCAACGTACCTTACTGGTGTATATTAAAAGGTCATTACAAGAAACTGCTGCTATACCACTTGATGCATGACCTACCTATCGATACAGAAGACTTTATTAAAAGTTCAGCTAAGAGAGTTGATAATTAGTTGGCATAAAAGTTTGCTAAAGAAGGGAGAGTGAATGTTTATAAATAAGTTTTGTAGTTAAGTTAAT
>ARYC01021188.1:0-30391 GCA_000711775.1 Oxytricha trifallax
TACGTCAACGCATTTTAAGCAAAATTATTTTCTTAAATCTCATTCTTATAAAAGTTCAAATCATAATCTTGCAAGAATTGACATGGTTCCCGTCGGCAGATATGAAAACGCAAAGATAAAACTTTGTAGAGAATTTAAATTTAATTGAGGCTTGACAATTCAATTTAGCCGAAACATAGTCGTAGCCTCGAAAATTTAATTTCAAATTGAACCTTTAATAAAAGTCAAATCCCCAAATTTACAAGATTTGCTAACTTCTAAAAATCTTTTCAATCGAACGATAATAAGAATGTTATTGAGAATTTTATGTAAATGATTTAAAGACTCAAAACCCATGAAAGAATTTTAATTTTAAATCTATGAAGAAATGAGAAATGTGACCATTCTATAAGAAGATGCAAAGAGCTTAGCTTATTTGATTATGTATACACGAGATGATATTAGTACTATGTCAATGTAAAAACAAATTTAACAGAGCTCTTATACGAGCTGTTTAAATTTTTAATAGAGATAGGTTCTTCAAATAATCAATCAAGCAAATGAAAATTTTTCCTATCGAAATATCTTTGACAACTTTGCTACTTAGCAATGAAAACATTTAGGTATTTATAACTGACAGCTTGACTGCATGCACGCACATTCTACTTTCAATAATCTTTATAGAGGGACTAAAGCCACTTGGAAATAAAAGATTGAATAGAAAGACAAGCATTAAAAATCGTTTCAATAATCTCAACTTATATTGAAACAAATGAATATCATACTCAAGCAATATATCTTCGATCCTTTCCTTATTCCATTATGAGCTCAAGAATACCTAACAAGTAAAATGACCTAATTAAATATTTAAAGGATTTCATAGTTTTCAATACAAGCATAATAAAAAAAAAATCGATATCATATGAATTCAGTTAGTCCATTAAATTGCAAATGTTTTAATGATATTCTAGTGGCAATCCCATAAACTATTAAAATGAAGTAAAGGTGTTTAGAGTCTCTAAGTAACCGAGTTATAAAGTTTAATTGCTTAGCATGTGTTGAAAAAGAAATATTGATGAAAGAATTACGTAAACGCATTTTAAGCAAATTATAGTCTTAAATCTAATTCTTAGAAAAGTTCAAATCATAATCTTGCAAGAATTGACATGGTTCCCGTCGGCAGATATGAAAACGCAAAGATAAAACATTGTGAGAATTTAAATTTAATTGAGCCTTGACAATTCAATTTAGCCGAAACATAGTCGTAGCCTCGAAATCTTAATTTCAAATTGAACCTTTAACAAAAGTCAAATCTCCAAATTTACAAGATTTGCTAACTTCTAGAAATCTATTTTATCGAACGATAAGAATATCAATGAAAATCTTCTATATATCATTATTTTTTTAAAACTCCAAACCCCATTACAAATGTTCTCTTTTTTTTTTGACGAATTGTGAGCAATCTATAAATATTATTTATAGAGATCAGCATATTTTAGTTCGCTTCAACAACTATTTAAATAAGTGAAGATTTAGTGCTAATCCTTTTTCAGATTGAAAGAGTTCGCCCTTACAAGGAATTAAGAGATTTAGTTATGATTCTTGAAAAGTCAAACAAGAAAATAAATTTCTCTCGTGTGGGAATATCTCTGACAATTTTGTTACTTATCAATGAATAACACTTAATTTACTTCGCTTATTTATTTATGACTGCATATTCTACTTTCAATAATCTCAAGAGAGATTCTTAAGTCACACAAATAAAGAGAACAAAGAGAATCAGATAAAAATCGTTTCAGTTATCTCTACTTATACTTTCATAAAATGTATATTATACTCACAAAATAAATCTTCGATATTTCTCTCTATTTGAATATGAGCTCAAGAAATCGAATGACTTAATCATCTACTTAAAATAATTCTTAGTTATTTATACAAGCATAATAAAAGAATTAGACTTTATTTTTTGAATATAAGGATAAACAAATAACAATTAATAATTTAAATAGACTTATTTCTATTTACGCCTTCTTTCTTAAAAGCATTTTAACTTTTTACTTTAGATATTTTACATGAAATAATAAAGACTTTACCACCCTACCATTGCAATAAACATTGTGAAAGTTTCTTTTTATTTTGATTTACTTTGATCTATGCCGATCTTAAAGTAATATGATAGCTTCAGCAAATGTTACCTTACTATCTAGTAGTACATCAAATGTAATCTAAGGATAATTTTTTGGTGCATTTTTCATTTTTTGCTCTATATGAATAAGAGTTCTAATAAACTACTTGAAATCCATTTTCTTTGCTATGGCTAAATAGCAACTTTGTTTTTTTGTTAATTATAACTAAAGGTTAATTATTTTAAAATCAGATCTGCTTCGATATGAGATGAGCCATTCACCGAATAATGACTCCTTCCATCTTAAATTAACTAAAAACTTTTATATCAAAGCAAAAAATAGTTTATGAAAAAAATATAGGATTATTAATAATTGATTAATAAATAAAATGAGTAATGATGACATTAAAAATTGTCTCGAAATGAATGTGAAATTAGGCAATTAAATTAGAATAAATTTTAAAGGCGAAAATTAAATTCAATAAGAGACTTAATAAGCAGATGAATAAGTTGTAAAGATGAAAATACTTGCTCTGTTATAGATTTTCATGAATATCAATAAAATCATGTATAAGATAATAATGAGTTATATAATAAAGAATAACTTGATTTAGATTGCAATAAGTAAACGAATCAATATGTTAGAAAATCAGATAATATTTCTCTGTAAAATTTAAGCGAATATAGTAAAGGAATAAAATGATAAATAGAAGGTGTAGAGTAAAAAAAAATAAAATTAAAGCAATAATGTTTATAAAAGTTTAGCAAAGATACAGTATAAATTTTAATTAAAGAACTGTTTGTAAAGTAATGTAATTGACTAATACATTAAATATTTAATTGCTTTAATTATATTGAATAGTTTTAAGTTAATTTTATGAAGTTACACTCTAGTTATTATTGAATTTGGTAAGCTTCCTTAAAAATCTTGAAAATATATCTTATGTAAAGTTAAATCAAGCATTTGGAATAGGTTAGCGAAAACTACAAGCTTGAATATTTTTTTAAAAAAAATAAATCTAATCTATATTTTACTATTAAGTAGGAATAATGAATAAAATTAAAAATATAAATAAATCGATAATATTATTAAGAGCTGTTGTGATATAAATCTGCTTATTATGTGACTTTAAAAATAATGAAATTTGATTTTAAATTATATTTATAGTTTTTATAACTTGCTATTGATAAAATAGAAAACAATAGGAAATATGAAAAATAAAGATTAATTAAAAACTGCCAATGAAAATATAAATGTTAATTAAATTACACTGAAGTAATATATAATGAAATATATAAAATATTATTAAGTATGGTACATAAAGTTTGTATAATCTAGTATATTTTTTGGTATTTCCATATTTATTTATATTATATCCCTAAACTGTTTGTTGTTTAACACAGTTGCTTGATGTATCCAATAATTAATAGTATTTTATTGAGAAAATGCTTAATTCTAAAATATGTATTGTATAATTGAGTGATTAAGAGAGCGCCTGTTGCACAGTCCATTTTAAAAAGTATGAGAAATTCTAAGAATTTAGTTAGTTACAATGACTAAAAAATGTCTATTTAGTTTATTTATTTGAAAATGTTAGACTAAAGTTTACTTACTATAGTATAATCTGTGCAGAAATGATTGTCAATTCTGAGTGTAGTTCCATTGCCATCTTTTAACTTTAATTCCATTTTAATAACTATTTACGATTTTATAAATATAATTCGTTATGTGGTTATTTTAAACAATTCTTAAATTTCAAAGATTTATGATCGATAATACCACTCATTCTCTAGTTTGAAATCTTAGTATAAGATGGAAAAGCATTCTTTAAAAGTTTCTAGGCTACCTATCCAAAACAATTTAATTTGCCTTATCATTCAGGTCGATAATCATATCAGATATTCAAAGATGAAGAACAGAGCGTAGGTTCAAACAAAATAGATGTATCTTGGTTCGGTCTCTGTGATGTTGAAGATTTAACACTAAAAGATGGAAGATTAAATGATTTAGGGGCAACTATCACGAAGCTTTCAATTTATCACTTACTTTATTTTTATAAAATGGATCGAAAATAGGGAATTAAGTACTTTGTATGGCCTTGGCAAAAATGAAAGTCTTTGTTTAAAGTAATTCTTATGTCTCTGTTTAAATTGGATTATAAAACGCAGGAGCTACTTTAATAATTCTACAACCAGTATATGATTTAGAATTTTTAATCTTTCAGCCAATAATTGCTTAATAAATTAAAGATATACTTTAAACTCCTACATATTTTGATGTAGTTTACCTAACATTACCAAATCATGAAGGTTTAATTTGTATTTACGAAGAAATATGATAGGTATTGGGTAATTAAATTGTTGATAAAGCTCATGGTTCACATTTTTATTTCAAGATAGACTTTAAAAGTAAAGCAGCTTTAAATTAAAATTTAAAATTCGTTGATGCGGAGTAACTAGTTGTTTATAAAAATTTAGGTGGGCTCTCTGCAACAACTTTAATTAAACTTAATTAAGATTCTCGCTTAGATAAAGATTATATCATAGATATTTATAATATGGTGAGCACGAAAAGAGAAGATGTAGAAGAAATGATTGCTTGAGCTATTTAGTTAAATTTAAGGTTTATGAAAGAAATAAAATCACTCGAATATGTAAAAATATCGGGATATCCTGATCAAACAAAAACAGTATTAAGAATTAGTGGTATGGATGGAGAAAGTCTTATAAATAATTAGAACTTAACAGAATTAACGTTGAAAAGTATTCAAAAATTTAAGGCTTAATAACCATTTATTTCAAAATTAATGAGTAAGATGTTGAAGATCTGATTGAAGAAGTAAAACAGAAATTAAAAGAATATGGATCTGAAGAAATTCTTCGAGACCAAAATAAAACTATTATTTGCATTTTATCAATATAAAACTTAATAAAAAATTTAACTAGCCTAGCAAGAATACATAAATTTAAGTTTGAAGAGACTTCTTTAAAATAGAGTATTCATAAGAGATGGTATGGCTTCCAAAGACAAAAAAATAAAGTATTCTTAGGCTATTAGTAATATTAACGCGGAGATGAATACCAACTCTCCACCTGGCTATTCAATTTTGTTCTATAGAGAAATTTTATAAAATGAACAAATATAATTTTTAGGAGGAGATGATGAAAGTATTCCAAAATTAATAATTGATTCAGGCTCTTTATTGAGGAAACAAATTATAATAATTAAATTGTAATTAATCAATAGTAAGAGATGGTTAAGATTGATCATTCTTATTTTACGAATAATTTAATACTTAGATATATTTTTATTTCATTAATATTTTTATGTATAACTATCAGTTGGAGTCTCTTCATGAACTCTGCCTACTTTTCTTATTCCAGAATCTAAAGAAAACTAATTGTGAATAATGATTTAAAAATGAAATCAATAAAAAGGGTAGTTGTAATTTCTTATATAAATCAGCATGATCTTATAAAATATCCATGCATTTTAAAACAACTCTCTATTGTTGCTAAATGAGAGGCATACCAAGACTTAGACTTGCTCGTCTCATACTAAAAAGTTACAGCTTCAAACCTTCTGATGATAAAATGAAAAATAAAGTTAATTTAATATAAATGACTTGAATAAATTTTATTTCTTTGCTATACTAATTTAGATTCTTATATATTTTAAAAATATTTATGTTATAATTCTTCAATGATGCTCTTATTGCTGTCTTATTTTAATTTTATAAATAATTTTTTTCATTTATTGTTTTACTTGCTTGATTAAATCTGAAATGACTTTACATTACTCGAATTTCTCTAAGATGGTGTCTATGGTTAGTCTAATTTCTTGACATTCAAAAATTTAGTAGATATTTTATGATTATGTACAACAAATTTAGATTTCTATTTCTTTTCAGATTAGATCTCGAACTGTCTCGATTTGAAACTATTTCCGCAAAATTTTTCTTGAAAGAGTATCAAGATCGTTTTAATTAGACATCATTTCAGATCTAAATGTATTAGAGTATTTTTGTATCATTTTAGTTGAACATTTTGACCATGAATTTGAAACACTCTGATAGTCTATCACAATCAACGTTTTGTCAAAGCGGGGATGATATCTATGAATTAAATTAAAAAATTTAAAACTTCTTAAAGTTACTTGAGAGTAGAATTTAATTCGTTTTTATTGATTAAACAGATAATGGTTAGACTGAATAAGTCTATTTTAAACTTAAAATTTATTAAGTTGCAGTTACTATTGCTAAAATTAATGACATAAATTTTTTGAAACAAACAAAAATGACATACAACTTTTCCTTATATTAATATTATGCTTTAATTTATTGTTACATCTTATCTATTAAAGTAATTTCGCTTAAATGGCCTATTTCTTTGTTCATTTTTCTATAATTACATAATTCCCTTTTTTCAATGCCTTATTTGCTAATAATGACAAGCACAAGACATTTTATAAATAGACTAAACAAGTTTTATTCTTTTGGAGATCTCACAATATATTATGCTTGACTATTGTTAAAATATAAGATGTCTAAATAGTTTGATTCAAATTAGAATTAAACTTGTAAAATATATATTACTAGATTAAGGCCTTATAATTAATGTTTATATATATAAAAATTACGAGTTTTTAGGATAAAAATTATGCTACTCTTTTAATTTTAATCTTGCTGAGTAATTAAAGACCAGCAAATATCATCAAAATACTCAAAAGAATATTTTAATGATTATTAATTTATTCTTTAGTAGCTCTAATCTTTTAGAAAGTCCTAGATCTTGAACTCAATAATACTAAATAATTTTACCAACCAATAATATGTTCAGTTATCCTTGGATGCTGTGGTAATAACACTTTATCGGTGTCTAAGCTAAATATCCGCTTTAGTGAAGATAATTAACTTTACATTTTAGATAATAGGTGAGCAATATCATCAGCTGACTATAGTTTACCAAGCTTTAATTTAGGGTTTTTTAGGAATTTCTTTCCCAAATTTAGTTAGTTGTTGGATAAATGAATAAGTAATTAAGGTTTTTTACTTATTTGTAACAGATCTACTTCAATATATAGCCATATTTTTAACCGATTGTTCATTCTTCTTTATAATTATAAGTGCTAATATCAATTTCTTAAAATAAAAATAAGCATATTAAAATGCTTTTAATGCCTTTTCTTTGAATCTAATTCAGTTTTAATTTTAAGATTTAGCATGGCTTTCCAAGATAATTTACTCTATCATTTTTAGGCCATGCAAGAATTTATATTAAAATCATGTCAAGATTCCAGCTACAATCTTATATCAAACATGATTGACAATTTGCTTTAAAATTTGTCTAGTAATAATTCATCTCATTCTCTCTTATTGTTCTAAAAATGCAATGAATTTTATATTAAAATATTACTATTTAATCTAGATTTTCTATCATATTTAAATTCGCAAACTCTTGCTAATTTTACATATGTACCTGAACATCTGCTTTTTAACTCTAATAATTAGAAGATTTTACCATATTTTTAAGACCAATTCCCTTCTAATAAACTCTTGAAACTTTTTCAGCTGAGCAAATCTTCTAAACTACTTCTGCAGATATGATATTCTCTAAACTCATTTATAGAGAATGATTATACTATTTTAATATAAATAAGTTTATATATATAAAGGCAAAATTATTAAGTATATTTACATGCTCAACTGGTAAAACTATTTTATTCAAGTATTAATTATTGATATCAGACTCCTTCTCAACTAATTAACTTTCTAAGTTTTCTTATTATATTTTAAATTTCAGTTCACTACCTATTCTACAAAGTAGCATTAAACATATATTAGAATCTTACTTTTTGTAAATCTTTTATCTGGATAAATTGCCTGAACGCTCTTTGAATTTTAATAACTGCTTTTTGTTCTATATTTTTCTAAAAGTTCAAAATAAATTAATAAAACTTTCATTAAATTATATTTTTAAATTAAAATATAATATTCAACTATAGAACAATTTCATTCTTTTAATTCAATTTCTTTTCTCTTATCCTATATTATCTAGTTCTTAATGTTTGATAGCTCCTATATTCTTTTCTATAAATGATCTCTCAATTATTTCCTCAGATTATCTAACTATCTCTATTATTGCTCTTCATAAGGCTGTAATTACCTGCTTGTAGATTACTTGTTAAAGAGAGTTGTTGACATTCTTCGAGTTTGCTTTTAAGTCCTGTTTATTTGAAGCAATTGGGAATCGTTAAGTTTTTAATCTTCTTTGTGTTTATCATGGTCTACTTAAAAATTTTATGTCATATTGAGGTTTTAAGGGTCTTAATTATCGATTTTTGAGAGTTAAGATTATAGATGAGAAATGAAAAATCGTAGTCTTGAACTGGAACTTCGAGATATGAAGGCTTGTAGTTGATAGAAAATAAAAAAATAATTAGATATCTGAAAATGAAATTTGCTTTCTCTTCAATCTACCCTAATTTTAAGAATTACTTAATTGAAACTATCTCTAAGAATCACTATTCAAGTTAAATGCCTTTAAATTTAGATTATTTGGAGTCCAAAATTACATTTTGTTTTCTTGATAACTTTTTTTAAATAATTCTTTCATATTAATTGAACTCATGGTTCTTCTATTTTTAAGCTAAATATATACGTTCATAGTTATGCTCACTAAATTATCTACATTTTTCTTCTATAAAGGAAAACATAATAATTATAATTGATTTTAAAAAATCTATGAATATTTTTTATTGGAAACAACGGAATACCTTTTTTAGTTTTATCTTGTCATTTAATTCAGTTAATTATTAAGCAACTCTAAATTAGATGATAATTTTTGAGTTTAATTGAACCAAGAATTTGTTTATTTTTCAATTAATTTTCATTGGCTTGTGATTTAAACTTTCTAGGAGATCCCTATTATTTAATTTATTTGCTAATATTAAATAAAAAATATTACACATCTACAATTCGATTTATAATGATGTCTGTAGTTTTCTATTAATTTAATATGTTCTAATTTTATATTTGCCTGTTTAATTGTTCCTCCTCAGCAGTTCTCTTAATTTCTAAGATTTTTCAAGAATCTCCTGACTTTTACAATCTTAAGATTTGGACTCTGTTATTAAGCTTATTATATAATTGAATAACTATTTAAAGCTGACTTCTCACCATCTAACTCATCAATTTAAATAAGCATTTAATTTTGTTCTAGTATGTCAGGATTGTGTAGGCTTTTCTAAAAATTTTCTTATCTTTATTCTAACTATGAATATTTTTTATAATCATAAGAAAAATGCCATGGCTTTCTAGACCTAAACACTCTGCGCCTAATCTATTAACTTTCTTTTTTCTTTTTAATCTTATTATATATTTATTGATGCTTTTGTAAATATTTTTTTACTCATTTTAGTCTGGAAATTAATTTGTTGTGACACTGGTCTAACAATTCTTATAGCTCATTTGATATGAAGCCTTAAATGTGTAACTACAAGGATTACTTCAAAGAGTAGATTCCTGTAGTTCAAGCTAGACTTTTGCTTGAAAAATCATAGTGACTTTATCAAGAGTCTGCAGTAAAATTTTAATCTAATTGAGTTTTATTTCCATAACTTAATCATTTCTTTTTTTGACTCATACTTTAGTGAACAGAAGATTTTCTTGAGGAATCATTCATTTTATAATATTGATGAAAAATAAAAATGATATTAAATTTTATTTTTACTTTTAATATTATAAACATGTAAAATCGTGACTATATTCAATTTAAATTGAAACAGTTACTAAATATTTAAGCTTAAATATCTTTCAGATTTCAAAAGATAGTACAATAAACAACTTTAAATCTCAATCATAAACAGGTTTTAATTAGAATTGTTACAATAATAACTTAAACAACCAATAAAATGTTTGTAAAATTTTTGTTTACTATACTTATTGTAAAAAGAGACATCAAATATAATTTAATAAGCATAGTAAATTGGAAAATACGAAGATTTATCAAAATAATTATTATTATTTTATATAAAGACTATTAAATTTGGAAGTATAATGCAAGCAAAGCGAGCAATTCAGAATAAAACTAAATCAATTTAAGCTATAATCTTTAACCAATATTAGATACTAAATAATTTCATAAATTAGCACAAATTTGAAATAATAGAGTATCTTGATAAAAGTATTTAAAATAGATAATGTAATTGAGAGGTATATATTTTTGTTAATTTTTAATGGTAAACAATATGTTAAGAATATGTTAAATTTTATTTTTATTCCCTCTTAAATGCACTTTCATATATGAATAAATGAACAGTGAAGAACTCATGAGCATGAATTTGTAAGATAATTATTTTAAACAATAATAAATCGATAAGAACTTAGGTAATTATAGAAAAATCAACAAAATTCCAAATTAGCCTAAGCAAAATTAATATGCAACAGAGGCTAAATAGAAAATGTATCAATAAACCTTATTAACTTCATTTATTTCAATTTAATTATAAATTTTTATGATATATGATAAAATAAAGTAAATCGAGTTTATAACTTCTAAAATTGGCTGAAGAAAAAAGAGCTACTGAATAAATAGAATATTAAAAGCGATTATACTAGTGAAATTAAGCACCCTTTGGCTTTTCGAGATAAACAGGCACATAAGATAGTGTCTATAATTTTTAATTCTTGAATAAGCTTTAGCATAATCTCAACCATAAATCAATGTGCAATATCTAAGAGACTCTTCTTTCACAGCTTGACAACATTGATATAGGTAAAAATAAGTCAGTATTTTTCAGTAATATCTTTGATTAAAGAGATATGAATGGGACGACTAGTAACTTCTTATCATATTATATTCAAATACCTGACACTATTAATGATGTGTTTTTAAATTTTAATATTTAAACCTGTAAACTCTCATAATTTGTTTCTCGCTGGGAAAAGCACCAATAAAAATTTTATGAAAACAGGCAGATTTCTTTCATAAATAAAGAACCAATAAAGAAAAACTGAAATGTTAAGATAGTAATAACCTAATTAAGCAGCTTGCAATGATCTATTTATAACTGAGAATTTTAAAAGTAACTAATCAAGCTAAGAAAGAATCTTAAGTATTTAGCACAAGCTCAGTCAAATAAATAGTCCTACTTAAAGTCAAAAGTAACATAAATAAAGAATTAAGTTATGTTTTAATTTTATTTTTAAACTTATCACACAAGAATAAAATATGGTGCAGGATCTATCAATAAATCAAAGTGAAAATGAAATTATGAGAACACAAATAGTAAAGTCTATTTTTAAATAAAACATGAATAATATATAAAATAAAGCTGAGATTTTGGTAAATGGTAAGTTCCAAAACATTTAAAAAGAAAGGAATATTCTTTAATATAATGAATTAAACTCATAAAACCTGTAATTTACAAGTAATAAACATAATTAAATGAGGTCATAAGTATTGGCTGACTTAGATTTACCATAAAACAATTCTTAGAACTTAGCTAACACCTAGAACTTTAAATCGTTAAATATATAAAGTGCATTTAGTAAAAATAGAAAAATTTAGGCAGTTGTAGAATGCATAATACACTGTATAAATATTAATTAATTAAATTTAATTAAATTATCAAATAAAAAATCTAAAAAACTAAATTATTTATTAGGCGTAGGCTACAGAGCAAAAAATCGCGTTTCATCGGTAGCCTACGCTATAAATTCATGATTCTAAAATTATTATAAATCAATCAAATCATCATATTGAAAGTTATTTTGTTTAAATCCTTGATTTATTTGTACAATTTAAATCGATAATTTATCAAGGATTTTACATAATCATTGCTAAGAGACTTTTCAGATATGAATTAAATCAATGATATTTCAAATATTTGAAATCCAAAATAACATTTGATATTTAATATCTCATTTATTCTACTCTAATAAATTTGTATTTTACATTTGCAAATAACAAAAAATAATTTTGCATAATTCTTTAAATTTCATTCTTGCTTTAAAATGCTCAAAATTAGAATTAATTAATTTCAACTATTTTTATTTAATTATCAAACTTTCGTTTAAAATATTTCTGATGTCTGAATTAAGTCTATAATCATGAATTTATTTTTGATATTTATTGAGAAAATTTATTCATCATACTGATAATTAGGATTCAAAATAATACATCAGAAAATTTAAAAATAAACTTCAAAATTTTACAAAATTTAAAAACAATTGGAATATATTGAAGTTGAAATTCTCAATTTATTATGTAGAACAAAAAACATTAATCCTATCGATTATTTGTTTGAAATATGTAAAATAAATTTGAAATAGAAGGTTAAATATGAATTAAAGAATTAGAAACTTTTGGTTTAAAAAATATGATAGTTTAAAAAAAATAAGATTATTTATGAAATATAAATCCACTTCTGGAGTTTTGAGAATTTAAAATCATTTAAATTAAAATTTCTAATGTAAGTAAAATATTTATTGAAAATGAAAAAATAAAAAATATAATGATTTGATTGATTTATAATAATTTTAGAATCATGAATTATAGCGTAGGCTATCGATGAAACGCGATTTTTTGCTCGGTAGCCTACGCCTAATAAATAATTTAGTTTTTTAGATTTTTTATTTGATAATTTAATTAAATTTAATTAATTAATATTTATACAGTGTATTATGCATTCTACAACTGCCTAAATTTTTCTATTTTTTACTAATTTACAAGTAAGTAGTTGAAAGAATTTCAAGAAACATAAAAAAATGTTGGAAGTGCGTTAAATTCACTATTATTCTAGAAAATTTGGCTATGAGATCAAACACGCCCCCACCATAATATACATTTTTCTTTTGTAGTCTAATAGATTAGTAATCATGATTTATAGTATTTAAAATTTAATTAATGAATAATAATTAATAAATAAATAAAGAAATAAAGAAAGTTAAGATGAAGACGAAGAAGAACCTGTTCACTCACTATTAATGTAAGTTACAAAAAAGATATCTAAATTATTTTATATTTTAGGAGTTGGTGCTGGTAAGAATACTAACAGAGCTGGAAAGGTACTTCACTAGAGGAGCACACTAACTTGTAGAAATTTTGGCATACTGATGGCGATATATTCGATGGAGAGTGGTTTGTTTGTAAAGCTGTTCCTGGATATTCTTTTCCATTTTGTATAATAAGTTTTCCTTAATATTTATTTGCTTTTCTATTTATATTGTACATTTCACTTTATTTTTCATAAATAGTAGCTAATGAACAACTAGTGTGATCAATATTTTTCAAGAAATGATCCAAAATAAGTTCACATTTTATATAAAAAAATTATAGTAAAAATATATAAAAATATTTCAAATTTTTCATAAAAATCTAATTTTTCTTTTAAATATTAATTTAGAGATTTCAATGAAAATTATAAAATTTATTTAATGGGGGGTGTTTGATCCCATAGCCGAATATTTAAATTAATGGAAATTATTCTTGAGAATGTAATTTAATTATAGTTTTATGATAATTAAGAATTACAGAGGATCCTAATAAAAGTTAATATTATTCTCTCAAATAAGAAACATGCCTAAAAGCGAAAATAATTAGGACTTATGAGAGACAAAAAGTAAGTAGTTGGTGAATTTCTTAATTTAGGTTTCTGTTTAGATCAATACAATCAATCAAAATATCTTGGCTAAGAGTATTAAAGAGGAAGATTTGTATTATTTTAGTAAAAATTAAAAAAACTAGTTAAAAAAGTTGAAAATAAATCAGCAGAGCAAAAACATTATAAATCAATAATTTAACAAGCTTATTAAAATTAGGGTTTGAAACAAGTTCAATGAATCCAAAAAGTTCAAAGCAGCTTTTATTAAAATAAAATAATGTCTAAGAATCGAATCTGTAAAACACCTATAAATATGATTGAGCATCAATGACAGCTTCTTATAATTTTAGCAAGTTAGAATAATACAACTTGTAAACTCAAAGCATAACTTTTAACACAAATTTTAATTCGTGTCATTAATCCATAAATTTTTAGAACAACTGTTTTAACACAAGAGAAAAACTATAGAGTAGGGCTAGACTTGCGTATTCAAGAAATATTCTGAAATAAATTATACAATCCTCTTAAAATACTTATAAACGAGGAAGTGATAGTAGATGTGAATAATAATCTTATTTCAGTTAAAATGTAAATAATACCAAGATAACTCCTGATAATTCTGTAAATAAACATAGGCCAGTAGATAAAACTTTAATTAATCAGAGAAATGAATTTGCTTTTATTAAGAAGAAATTTATTGATAATAAGCTTAGTATTTTTTAAAACATACCAATATAGATTCACAAAAGTTTGTATTCTAAAACCTTTTTAGAATTTGATAAATGAATAAATCATATATTTATTTACGATACATTTCTTAATCTTAGCAACAAATGCATTATAAAAATAATTATAGAATTAATATGAATTATTTATTTTTTATAAGCAAGTCATAATTTAATCTATATTTTTTTACATTTAATTTTAATAAATTTTATTTTAGATATAAAATTAAAATGTTTTGATAAGCTTTAGCATCTATAAGTATTTAAAATTAATCCAATTAAGATTCTCTCTTTAAAACCCCAAAATTTGAAAACAATTCAGTTGATAAAAAACATCATTATTAAGATTAAAATCTAGATATACTCATTTCAAAAGTAAAGATGCTCTTGGAGAAAAAGAATGCTTTGTTGAAAAATAAAGATTAAAAACTAACTAAATAAATAAAATCCAGATTGAAGGAGAATTTTTGGCAAAATAAGACATATTATACTTTTTAATCTACACAAATGGTACTCATTTTAGACTTAGCTTAAATGCAAGTAAGAATTCTTTGGTTTTTTATTTTATTTTAGCTAACTATGGACAATCCTAACCTCATGTCAAATATTACCAAAGTAGCTCTATAAGAACTCCTTAAATACCTAAAGATTTACTTAAAATCATCGATAATAAAGATAAACAAAGCAAGAAAACATACTCTAATATTAAAATGGAAATTAAAAAGGAGGATGAATTCCAAGGAGAAAATACCACTAAAAAGATCTGTGATTTGAAAAGTAAAATAGAGGCAAAATTTAAAGAAGTGAACAGAGATATTGCTAGAGCAATAAAGAAGACAAACTTCAAATTTTGGTTTAGATCAAATATATCAATATATAATAATTTAATTGAGCCATTAAAATTGGATAATGGTAAATAAAGTTAAAGAGTGGATTAAAATTAAGATTTGAATGCTTTTTTATAACCTAAAAGCTCTTAGTCAGAGAATCCTTATTAAATCAATAACAACTCCAAAATAATCAAATCAATTGGAAATTTAGAAGCGAAGAAATAAGTAAATGAGAAAAACTAACTTCAATATTGGTAAGGATTATCAAACTACTAATTAAGACACTTCAAAGTAGTTAAAGCTAGAATTAGATAGAACTATTATAAATTGCTAGAATAAATTTAAACCCTAATGTAAATCTAAGAAAGTAAGTTTAAAAAGCTAAAAGTACACATTTTGACTTTAATTAAGACACGAATAAGTTTATGGCTTCTCCTGAAAATATTGATGCAATTATTTTAGAACAATAAAAAATGTAAAAAATTTGGACGCTTATCAATTTCTGGAAAGCCTAACAATATACAGTGGGAAGCGGTGAGCCTCAGTAAAGATGTAAGTTCTGATTTGATACTAAAAAAAAATAAGAATCATTTCTAAACAAGCAGTTTTATCAAGAAAAATCTTAAATGAGGAGAATAATCTAGATTTGTCAACTTTGAACTAAAAACATTAAAAGACATTTTTAGATGAAAATTTGAGCTATCTCTTTTCAAAAGAGCAAGACCTCTTTAGTTCCTCTAATGAAGTTTATATAAACAACTAAATTAAGAATGTAAACTGCAAAGTTTAGTTTTGTACTGCATTAGAGGTGACATTAAGCTAAATATATAAGATAAGACTTATTCTTAAATTTCAAATGCTCTATATGAAAACGATAACATAAATTAACTGGACAGATATAATAAAATGAAAGATATGCAAAAGCTTTAATAAGAGAGTCATTTCTAGTTTTCTTATCAATCCTCAATTAAAAGTTAAAATAATACAGATTCGTAATATGTTGTAATTTCTTAAAGAGAAGTTAAACTTTTATCAGAGAAAAAAGATAAATTGCCTAAATATGATGACTCTTATTGCTAAACATCGGCGACAAGATGTCAGAAAACATAAAGCCTGGCCACGTTTAAATTAACATGACTAAAAAGCCAGGTCAAGATGTTTCATTTTACGGAACTGGAAAAGATTAATTAGACCTTACCAACAATATTAAAAATGGTAGTTAATTCACAGATATCCAAATTGCGCAGACAAATAAGACAATAAATTACGATGTTATGTATAAAAATCAAACTAATTTTATGCTTGATTACTCATAAGATGATCCTTAGCAATTTAAGAAATCAAGAACACTCAATCAAACTTCAATTATTTAGCATAATAGCTTGAATAAACTTTAACCTTTTAATTTAAAATTTTAAATATCTTTATATATTTAGTTTAGGAGGCTATATAAAAATTTGGTAGTTAAAAAACCAAAAAGAGATAATGTAATAGAAATGAATAGAGAGAGAGACAGAACTATTGAATAATTAAGAACTTGCAACAGCAATTTTATAATTGAATTTAACCGGTGCTTATGAAATAGATCCAAGAATGACAATTTTGATTTGATTTCTTGATTTAAATTCCCCTTAGCATTGTATAACATTGTCTAGGGTATAACTAAACTAAAGTTAAGGAAGAGTAAAATCATTAAACTTAGATTATTATGTAGCTATTTAAAAGAAAATATTGCACTCAAGCTCTGACCTCTTTTATTACATTCAATTAAATTTTATAACTATTGATTATAAAATTAATTTCAATAAGAAATATATTGAGAACTAAGAAGAAGTGATTGAGAAACTTAGAGAAAAACTGGTCAAGATCCAACTTTTAAATCAAAATTCATGCTTCAAAAGAATTGCAAGAATAGGGGATAAAATTGGGAAAAGAGACTTTTATTTGTTCTAGAAGTAGCAAACTTCATTATAAATGTTTTATCTTATTTATTTGAGAGAATTACAAGGAATATTTAAGTGAATACTATGATGCAGATGGAGAGACAACCATCCTAACTTCTTGTAGTAAATTTTATTAAAAGTGTTTTAATAACAAATCTTACAACTTTAACTATTAGATACTTTCATATGACAATTTAATATTGAAGTCCAAAGCAGCATAATAAAATAATCAATTTAAACTAGAGCTTAATCCTGGCTTGGAAGAGAAGCTGGTTGAACTTGTTTCTAAGGAAATTCAATATTTAAAAAGTGCAAATAAATTTAAGTGAATTGTGTTACCATATAAAAACTGAAAAGAAGACAGTTAGAGTAGATGAGAGGGCTTAGTACTGATGCAGCATTTTTATATTTTATATTGCTTTCCAAGTAATGGATGGTAAGAAGTACAAATTTATAGATTGGGTCTAGATATTCAACTTCCTTAAATATTGCAAAAATTTAAATAAGGAGTACATGCCATCTAAATGAAAAGTAAATGGTATTTTTAGAAGATTAGATTTGTGAAGCTTATTAAAAATAGGCTTCGGTGAGTTTGCAGAAGCTATAAAGCCAATTGATATTTTTTTCACAGAAGTATATGAATTAAATACAAAAGTGGTAAGTCCGTGAAAGTTCTCAGAAATGGAAAAGAATGAACTTAAATCTCAGCTAAGGCAAGAATAGAGACAGAACAGAAGTACTTAAAGAACAAAACCTTTTAGAACATTTAAGCCTATACTAAATACTAGAGTTGCTTCTGCTTTCAAAGAGCTTTTATCTCCTATTAGGATAAAGCAAACCGAAATAATGATAAAATATTATTTATTCACCAATTTATAAAAAAAATCTAATTGAATCAGATAAACAATTTACAGCAAACATCTTTGATGAAATATCATATGACTAAAGATGAGGATGCTTAATTTAGAGCAGTACTAAAGGGTAAATATAAAAATGAAAGCTTAAATCAAAACACTAACCAGATTTTTCTGAAATATTTATTAATCACTACAAATCAAGATTCTAATGATAAAAATTTCCAAGATTTGAAAGACTCTCAGATTCTAGCATGAATATATCCAGCTTGACAATAAAAAATTGCTTGAAAAACTACTAAATCTAAAAAAGCTAAAACTAAGTATTTAAAATCAATCATAGCCATCAATACAACAAAACTAAGCTTTTATATCTAGGGAACTTCAAGAGAGTGAGTATTCTCCAATATAATCTAGCTAGAGATCTGTATAAAAATATTATAAATCTTTTTAGAGCTCTCATATTAAACTTATCCGTAAACTACTTGATAAGCGAGAGTATAATATTAAAATCTCAATAGTTTAGCACTCACAAAATGGGGATTAAAAGAATTTCAAAGCAATTTAAAGCAGAGATATCAATAATTAAAGTATATATTCTCAGTTCTCTTTAGATTCAATGTCTCAAAAAAGTTCAACATGGACAAGGATCATGTTAGGAATATTAAAATGGAGTTAAGATATAACATGGAATCTTAGCAAAAATAGTTCTCTTTTACAAGACTTATTCATTAAATATTGAATTCTTTGAAAGTGATTTAACATGAAAAAGAATTACTGTACTCTCAAAGCAGAGATTTCAATATTTTATATGCATTTAGAGTATTAACATTGATGGTAAAGGCTATATCAGTTAAATAGAATTAATCTCAGGGCTCCTTGAAATGAGAATCGAACAAACTCTAGCTGAGCTAAATGAATTTTTCAGATATTACGATGCAGTGGGTAGTAGAAAACTAAAATTCTCAAATTTTTCAAAAGCTTTCTTGCCATTTGATAAATAATAGATTTAGCGATTTTGAAATGAGAACCCTTAAATACTTAAGCAATCAAGAAACCTGGAACGAAATTCTTGAAAACACATTTTTGTAGTATACTGTGTTATGGAAAGTTATTCTTAGGCAAATTTGGAAGATTCAAGGAATTAAGAATATAAACGTGAATGCATATTAATCTGATGATGAAAAATCTTTCTTTTAAATTGATAAACAGAGACTTGGTTATATTGATAAAATAGGGTAAATCTTAATTATATTTATTCCTTGTAGTTTAAGTATTACATAAATGATTAATCAGAAGATCAGAGATTTAGTGAAGAAGATTTGAATATTGTGTGTGATTTTATCAATAGAAAAGACCTACCTAAGCTTACTTCAGATTATGAAAAATTTCTTAAATCATAAATTATTAAATGTAGTATTTTTCAGAGATAATGATATTTTGAAACTATAAACACACCTATAATTATTTCTTGAAATTATTCATCATTTTAACTCAATTTAAATTTATTAATTGAAATTATTTAATAAAGTCAATTATGAATAAATTTAATTTCTTTTAAACACATTCTTATAATTAAAATTTTGTTTCCAGTAATTGATAAATTAACAACTTGTTATACATTTTTTAACAATGATATCTCCTTTATACTAGAGTATATTATATCCTTCTTTTGGCATTAGTGGCTGCAAATGACTTGTGGTTGTAGATGAGGTACTTATACGTATGTTAAGCATCACTTATTAAATAAATAATTTAATATTTGTATTATAAATTTGTAGTCATACAATGAAGTAATGCAAAATGATCTTCTTCTTTATTTTTCATTGAGATATTTAATTTTTTAATGATAAATAAATTACATAATAATATAACTTACAAGGAAATAAAATTACACTTTTTTGTTAAGATTTCATGTTCTTAAACGAAGACTTCTATAGCTTAGTTTAAATTTTGAACTAAAATGAAAATCTTAAAGCTTCTTTATTTTGAAATAGAGATTCTTTTTTTATTCATAATAGTTGAGTATTACTGTGACTCCTGAGATTTTAAGGCAAATATTAAATAATATATTTCTAAGAATAAAATTTGGATTATTCGTCTATCGATTTAATGTGGAGCTCGTTTTTGTCAAAATTAATCAAATCAGATATCTTGCTTTCTTGACTCTTTATTAGATTTAAATTACTTCAATGATTGGACGAAAAATTAATATAAAACATATTTCTTTTATTAAAATTCTTGCTTGTTTAAGTGTCTTACTCTTAACTGATACTAATTTCAGGAATTTTGTTATTCATATTAAGTAATTCGATGAATTTACTACTGAGACTATCAATTCTATACAAATCAATGCTAAATATGTATAATACCTTTATGAGAATACATAATCTATATAACACTAATTATGTTATTTTTTCTTAGCTTTATCTCAATGTTTGCTTTTTCTCGATAATTATATTATTTAATCGTTACCTAGATTAACTACCTCTACTTTTGAACTTCTATTTCACTTATCATTTGAATTATCATAATTCAGGAAATTTCTAGAGTTCATTTTAACCTTCAATAGATCTTTGCTGAGAGTTTGAATTGCTAACTTATTTCTAAATCACTTGATATTTCTTTAAATTTTTATCGTTATAACTTCTCAGAGATTCATAAAATATTTATAGATTATATTATAGCCATGGCGATTTAAATTAATTATTTAAAAATAATTAATGTAATTTAGAGTTAAACTTAAATAAAAACATTTCTAAACTATATAAGTTTTGCAATTTTATATTTAAGCGGTGTAATTTTTTTTAAAAATGGCACCAGTTGAAGGATTTATATAAACCATACTTTAATTTACTTATATTTAACTAATATATTATTTTAGCTGCTCTATAACTAACTTAATTAGTGATTAATAAATTCTCATACTTTACTTAAAGAAGTCATAACTCAAGATTCAAATACTCGTACATATATTAGATATCATTTAGGAATTTAGTATTTCTATAAATAATTATTGTGGTTGCGGTTGTTCTAAATTAAATAATAATTTTACGGAGTAAAAAACTTAAATATATTTCATTTTAAGTTTTAATAGGTCCTTTAGGAATTTTATAGATTAATTATGAATTCTAAAATATAAAAGGATTTTTGAGTCCTGAAATTAGGTATTAGACTTATATATTTTTAACTTAAATTAAGATTCAATATTAAGTTCATTTAATATAATGTGTTAAACTATTAGATGTATTTATTCTTAATTTAATATATTTCCAAAAAATTCTGTGAGCGTCACCACATTTTTATAAAATAGGAAAGCTTGGAAAATTAATCTCAAAGTAATTTAATTCAACTTTATAAAGAAGCAATCCTCAAAATGTAGTAGTTAAACTTAAAGATATTTAAAATTCTTTAATTGTCATGCCTATAATAAATTACCAATAAGCTAGCATTTTACTTAAAGAATTTATTTTTAAATTCATAACTTTTAAAGAACTCAAAGTCTTTTATTATCAAAAGAAACTCTTCAAAAGTAATGTTATTCTAATTTTTCCGCTTCTTCCTAATTTGACTCTTTCAATTAACTCATAGGTAAACTTTGCATTAATTACTTTGCAACATGCTTAAAAGCAGATATTGAGATCTATTTTATATTTGATTTATCTTAGCCTGAATTCACATCAAATTTGCTGAATACAATCTCAAGCTCAGAGTTAATCAGATTGTCATACTCAATTATAATATTTAGAGATTTTTCATTAAAATGAGGAGAGGCACCTCTGTTTTAATTTTCATGTCAATGAGGCTATTTAACTCAAAACTACTTATAAAGCCTCTATGAGTCGTGTCTAAATTGTTTTCGAAAAACAATGAGAAATCTTTCACATAGTCTTTAATCTTTATCTACAATCTTGAAGTTAGGTACTCTATAAGATTTCCAATTTAAACCTCAAAGTTCGTTTGATTTAACATAATCGAGAATGGGTCTTATTGTTTTCTCTATTTCTCTTCCAAAATATTTTGCATGATTAGTCGGTAATCATGAACTTAGCCAAATTCAGAGAGATTTGCTTAGAGGCAATTAATAATCACACTCCTCTAAGTTATTATGGAGTTTATTGATAATCTATGATTTATTAATGCTTAAAAGAAATTGCTTTAGTACCCAGTCTTTAATAGATTAAATCAACAACTTACTTCCAAGTCAACTTTCATAAATTAAACTTCTCCAGTAAATAAAATCATCAAAAGCTAAATTTTTATCTTTAAGCAAGTTTACAAAGCCTTAACTCACTAGCTAAGAATACGATGTTAACTAGCCTACTTTATTCTTCACTCTTTATTATGAATTTCTAGGATGACTTTAAGAAAATCTTCGGCTATTTCTTCAGCTTTCTAAGGATGTGGATTTATGTTCTAGGATCTTCTAAAAAGAGGTATTTCAAATGTCTGTTTGGTTGTATTACAAACTTTGACATCATAGATGAAATAACTTGAATAATTAACTGAATCTTTTCTTTGTCTAGTATAGGAATTGGCTCTTGATTAAGTTCTTCAATTCAATTCATTTTGAATAGTTCAGCTTGAGATCTTCAGCTTTTTTGACGATTTAAGATTGAGTGAAGAAGAATTTTTCTAATTAGTAGGATGTTCTAATTTTTATTCAAAAATAATGGAAAGGTTTGGCTGCGTAATCAATCCATACCTATTAATTACTTTCAATCTCAATTTAGATGTATGATAGTTTTGTTTCTTGGAGAAGCATTCGCAACCAGCTTAGATAGAGTATAGTTTAGCTTCATTGAGATTCTTTTTTAATTTTTCCTCTTAAAATGCTAATTATTATCTGCTTAGTTGATCATTTTAACCTAAATCACACTGAATTTATCTATCTTTCTTTTCTAGATTTTGAATCTTTATAATTTTATGTTTGATAGTTTAAAATTCTACGTTCTTTATCTTTTCATATTCTAGATCATTAATCTAAGTCTCGAGGTTCCATTTTTACTTGTCTAAGTCATATTTTAATTTCCTACACTTCAATTTTTAGCAATGAGTTTTAAGTTCGTTTTGACCAGTTCTCTATTTAATCTCTCACATTCAATCTTTTTGGTGAAAGTAACATGAAACAATAGTGAAAAAATTTAGGTAAAATAACAAACAATAAACTCGCTAAATTTATATATGAGAATATTCTTATATAATTATGATTTGATATTTGCGAGAACCTCAGTAGATATTGACATGAGCACAGATTTCTCACATAACTTTTCGACTTCCAGTTGGAAATTAAAGCAATATTTTTCACTTTTGACAATTGGATTTTGATTGTTTATATATTCATGAGTCAATAAACGATATCATGGATTTAATATACTTACAACTTAGGGCACTCTATTGACTTATTAACAATTTCCACAATTGACATGAACTGCTCCTGCCATTTTATTTAATATTACTTTGCAATCAAGAAAAATTTGAAAGATGTGAAATATTTATTAAACAAAAATAATTTCATTTTTTTCAAATAAAATACACTAAAAGTGTAATTAAGTACCTTTTTTTACCAATATTTATCATTATAAGATTTATTTTATTAAATAGATGAATTTTTGAAATATACTTAATGGTAGCATAATAGTTAGACTACAAGAAAATTTTTTGATAGATGATATATTTTATTTGCATGGAACTTAAGAAACAGATGAAAATGGTTTTTGAATATATTTAATTTTTCTGGTTTACCCAAGGCGTGGGAGCAACCTTCTCCGCGATTGAGATTTCCCCATCTGACAAACGAACTAATAAATGCTGATCATGCGCATCTATTCAATCCTATGGAATCTATCAGAATATTAGCACAAAATAGTATTTTCACTTCACTTTCATTCGAATTGCTAAGTGACTCCATTATAAATTATAAAATTAATATATTAAAATTATAATCTTAAATCTATATAAACATACAATTAACTAAACAATTTATATCACTCTTTATCAAATTAATTCAAAGCTCTCTTGGACTTTAGTTCTAATTAATCTCTATTGAATTATTAAAGTTTCTAAGTCCAGAATTACATAATTTAAAAGAAGATGAGAGTTTTTTATTTTAAAGTAACTAATTTTAGATATTATTCCTTGTGGTCTAAGAACCAGTATTCATCTCACTTTTTAATAATTGATTTTAAAGGTTAAAATTATTAGAGGAAGTTGACCTAAATATTACATTATACTGTAATTATGAAATTTAAATGTTTCTAAATCAAAGATTTTAACTGGCTTTATATTTCCATATGGAAACTTGTTAGTTTTTATGTTCCTAACATTGATCTTTCTTTTAATTCTACTTAAGATGAGGTTCAGAAATTATTTTATTAAGCTTTGGTTTAATTTTCTTGACTATATTATTATCGGAAACCAGATTTTCAAGAATTTCAAATTTAATTGTTTTATAGTTGCTTTACATGAAGTCTCTCTAAGATGCTATCTTTAAATCAGAAAACGGAGCAGCTTTTTATTGCTGATAATAGCATCTTCATTATTTTATACTTGCTTATTAAAATTCTTGATCAATTAACCTTTCATTCAGTTTCTTTAAATCATTTTAAGATTGTCGATTTGCAAGAAATCCCCTTCTTTTATTAAGACTGGCTGATATTATTTGCTAGAAATTTGTCTCAATAGATCCATCAACACTGTTAGTTTCTAGGTGAGATATTCTTTTCGGTTTGACGACAGTTTCAGCTCTTTATCAATTGAGTTAAAGTTAAAATCTGTGATAAATCCTGTTTTTTTATCCAAGTTTTTTTTGGCAATATTGGCACTTTTAACTATTAGGGTGTTCGCTAAATTGAGAACATTAAATTAGTTTATACTCTTTCTAACTTTTTCTTATTGAGTCACGCTTTATTTAAACCGTTTTTAAAGTTCGCATAAATTTTTGACTGTTTGTGTTTAATTTTTACTATAATTATGTTTTAGGTATTGCCTAGATCACATTTTGCAGTCTACTTTTTTAAATATCTTATAGCACTTCCTCATTCTATATTTATTCATGAATTTTTGGCTATTCGTTCTTAAGTTTTTCTATTGATTTATTTCTCTATATAAGAGTTTCAAGCACTTATTCTACATGTCTATTCTCGATGCATTAATTAACAACTTAGATTATGTTATCCAAGTTGACTTTAAAAAGCAAGCAGTTTGTCTTTTTTTTCAACTTTCCATTTAATTTCAAAGTCAAGTCATAGTGTAACTAACTTCTGAATGTTTTTACTCTGTCCTCGATTAATAAGCAGAGAATAATCTCCTCTCAAATTTAGGGATCTTATTTTAAGGACAGTCCTTAAAACAAATAACATAGACATATAAAGTTTAATAATCATTGAATTATTTTAGTGTTTTTTTCAAAGATAAATTGAGGCTAATTTGTAAATTACAGTTTTATGTCTGCATTCATTTTAAAGGTCAAATATTATCAGTAAAATGTTTAATTAATTGATTAATAGGGTAACTCTTAACTAATACCTGAATTCAATAAGTATATATTTATTTCATAATCTAATTATAGGCTATTTTTTTTAAATATTAATCATCTTACCATCATCATTATGAAGGGATTTTAATTTGAAAAATTTTATTATATTATAAGCTTTATTTAATACATAAGTTTTCGCTTTTAAGAGCTTTTAGATAATTTTTTAAATAAATGGCAGTAAAATTAAAAAAATATTATAAATTAAAAATATTATAAATTAAAAAAATATTATAGATTTAATAGTCAAAAGATTATATTTATTTATAATCTCAAATTTTATTGATGAGTTTCATATTTTTATCTATGATTCTTTCCGAAAATTAAAAGAAAAGAAGCACAAAATAAATTAAGCAGATTGAGATAATTACAATAAATTTTCTTTTTCCTTAAAATTTATTGATTATTATTAACTCAAATATATCTACAAAAAGGTTCAATTTAAACTTAAAAGTAAAATATTAATTTTATAGATTTATTCTTCTTTCTGTAGCGTTAATACTTTAAATAATATATTTATTTGATTTTAAGATTTTTGTTTTTAATATTGCCATGCTTATCCAATCTTGATATTGGAAAGTTACCTTGCCTATTTGGACTTTAGCTTTGCCCCGCTTTATTTACTTGATTTTTAGTAAAAGTACAGGATGATGTCTACGCTTTCCCTAAATAGGGGGATTTATTTACAGGAGATCGAGCAGGTGAATAAAATTTTTAATCTATAAATTACATGTCCGGCTCTGGAGGGAATTTCTTATTTTTAAGTTCCTTCATCATTATATTAATTTTATGAAAATAATTACTAATTACTTTATTTTTTAAGTTTATAAATTAAAAAAGTCATTGTAAGAATACATATGAATTTGAAAAATGAATTTAAATTAAACATTAAATAATTATAATTTACGGCAGGTAATTTTCTAGAAACCTAGACAATATGGCACTTGCTTGGTAGAGAATTCAAAATCGTCTGGACTTTAATATTGGCGGTACCCTTCTATCGCTTTCCCAGAGCGAGATAACTCGACTTTAATGCAGACAACTAAACATATCACCCTTTATTAAAGTCGAGTTATCTCGCTCTGGGAAAGCGATACGAATGGTACCTCCAATATTAAAGTCCAAACGATTTTGAATTCTCTATCAAGCAAGTACCATATTGTCTAGGTTTCTAGAAAATTAACTGCCGTAAATTATAATTATTTAATCATTAATTTAAATTCATTTTTCAAATTCAAATGTATTCCAACAATAATGCAATATATTTAATCAATCTCACATAAAGTTCTTTGTTAAAGCTCGTTGATCTTAAATGGAAGCTTAAATTATTTCTTCTACCAAACTTAGTTGCTGAAGTAAAGTTCTTTGAGGCTGAGGTAAAGCTTCAATCACCATTGGCTGCTCTTTTTTAATCAATCAACTTCCTCCTTATATAGAAGAAATGAATGAAAATAAAAAAATACTTTTTTTTGAAGAGAGACTTTGATTTAGATTGCTATCATTTAACTTCACGATATCATCCTTCAATGTGAAATTTTGATAAACTTATAAATGTGCTATAAAATTAAGAGCCATAGGAGGACCATATCTGGACCAAATCAATAATATATGAACCAGAGATTTTTTAAATAGTTTAAATAGATTGGCAGACCTGCTTCGGATCATAATAAGGACCTAGAACACGAAAAAAAATGTTTTGAAGCACGAAAGATTTCTTTATGCTACAGTAAGACACAAAATGAGTCTTAGATTTATCATAAAATTTCAACTATTTTTTGTAATTTTCCCATAATTTTTTAATTATACTTCTACAATTTAAAACACTATAAGTTACTCATATTCTTGTTAAAAAATTATCTTACACAATAAAAATATTCTAAATTCTAAATATAATATTCAAAGAATTGTTTTATTTGTAAGATAGTTATTTAATAAGAATAAGAGTAAGTTAAAGTGTGGAAAAAATACAAAAAATACTTGAAATTTTATGATAAATCAAAGATTCATAAAGTGTGATACTAGACTATGTAGAATCTCTCGTACTTAAAAACATTTTCTTCGTGTTTATAGACCTTAATATGAAACGATGCAAGTATGCCATTCTATTAAAATTATAATTAAAAATCTCTGGATCATATATTATTGCTTTAGTTCAGAAATGGCTTCACCCAAAATAATAAATACTTTCATTTTATTGTATAATAAGGACTTTAAACTACTTATTTGAATTTCAATAAGAGAATCCCATAGCTTCAGTTCTTTATCTCTAAGCTTGATTTTATTGTTGCTATCATGATAAATTATTATATTCTTCCTACATAATTCAGGAATCTTCTTTGAAATATAAACAAAATTATTAATGTATTTTAAACTTGATGATTAGTCTGTTGCTTGAAATTATTCATATAAATTTCTCAATGATATTCTTATCATCGTTCGATTGAAAAGATTTCTAAAAGTTAGCACATCTTGTAAATTTGAGTTTTGACTTTTATTAAAGGTTCAACTTGAAATTAAGATTTCGAGGCTAAAACTATGTTTCGGCTAAATTGAATTGTCGAGCCTCAATTAAATTCATATTCTCAACAAAGTTTTATCTTTGCGGTTTTATATCTACCGACGGGAACTTTGTCAATTCTTGCAAAGTTATGATTTAAACTTTTATTAAGAATTAGATTTAAGACTATAATTTGCTTAAAATGCGTCTAGTAATTCTTTCAGTAATATTCTTTTTCAACACATGCCAAGCAATTAAAATTTATAACTCAGCTACTTAGAGACTCTAAACACATTTACTTCAATTTAAAAGTTGAAGGAATTGCCACTAAAATATCATTAAAACATTTGCAATTTAATTGGACTAACTAACTGAATGCATTTGATATCAATTTGTTATTCTTTATCATACTTGTATTAAAAACTATAAAATCCTTTAAACATATAATTAGGTCATTTGACTTGTTGGGTATTCTTGAGCTCATATTGGAATTAGGAGAAGGATCGAAGATATATTACGTGAGTATAACTATATACATTTTATGAAATATAAGTTGAGATAATTGAAACGATTATTATCTCCTTGTCTCTATTCAATTTTTTATTTCCAAGTGATTCAAGCCCCTCTCTAAAGATTTTTGAAAGCAGAATGTGCGTGCAGTCAGTCAGTCAGTCAGTCACTCATAAATAATTAAATAAAAAAATACCTGAGCCAACTTAATTAAATGTTTTCATTGCTAAATAACAAAGTTGTCAAAGATATTAAGATACGAGAGACGTTCATTTACTTGTTTGATAATTTGAAGATGCTGCCTGCATTAAATCTTAAAACTGATCGTAAAAGAGCTCTGTTAAATTTGTTTTTACATTCAAATAGTACTAATATCATCTCGTATATACATAAACTTAAATAAGCTAAGTTCTATGTATCATTTTATAGAATGGCCACATTTCTCTTTTCGTCATAGATATAAAATGAAATGTTTTTCATGGGTTTTGGAGTCTTGAAATCATTCATAGAAAATTCTCAATGATATTCTTATCATCGGTCGATTGAAAAGATTTCTAAAATTTAGCACATCTTGTAAATTTGAGTTTTGATTTTTATTGAAGGTTCAACTTGAAATTAAGATTTCGAGGCTAAAACTATGTTTCGGCTAAATTGAATTGTCGAGCCTCAATTAAATTCATATTCTCAACAAAGTTTTATCTTTGCGGTTTTATATCTACCGGACGGGAACCTTGCAAAAATATGATTAAAACTTTTATTAAGAATGAGATTTAAGACTATAATTTGCTTAAAATGAGTCTACGTAATTCTTTCAGTAATATTCTTTTTCAACACATGCCAAGCAATTAAACTTTATAACTCAGTTACTTAGAGACTCTAAACACCTTTACTTCATTTTAAAAGTTTAAGGAATTGCCACTAGAATATCACTTAAAACATTTGCAATTAAAATGGACTAACTGAATGCATATGATATCGATTTGTTATTCTTTATCATACTTGTATTAAAAACTATAAAATCCTTTAAACATATAATTAGGTCATTTGACTTGTTGGGTATTCTTGAGCTCATATTGGAATTAGGAGAAGGATCGAAGATATATTACGTGAGTATAACTATATACATTTTATGAAATATAAGTTGAGATAATTGAAACGATTATTATCTCCTTGTCTCTATTCAATTTTTTATTTCCAAGTGATTCAAGCCCCTCTCTAAAGATTTTTGAAAGCAGAATGTGCGTGCAGTCAGTCAGTCAGTCAGTCACTCACTCATAAATAATTAAATAAAAAATACCTGAGCCAACTTAATTAAATGTTTTCATTGCTAAATAACAAAGTTGTCAAAGATATTAAGATACGAGAGACGTTCATTTACTTGTTTGATAATTTGAAGAAGCTGCCTGCATTAAATCTTAAAACTGATCGTAAAAGAGCTCTGTTTAATTTGTTTTTACATTCACATAGTACTAATATCATCTCGTATATACATAAACTTAAATAAGCTAAGTTCTATGAATCATTTTATAGAATGACCACATTTCTCTTTTCGTCATAGATATAAAATGAAATGTTTTTCATGGGTTTTGGAGTCTTGAAATCATTCATAGAAAATTCTCAATGATATTCTTATCATCGGTCGATTGAAAAGATTTCTAAAATTTAGCACATCTTGTAAATTTGAGTTTTGATTTTTATTGAAGGTTCAACTTGAAATTAAGATTTCGAGGCTAAAACTATGTTTCGGCTAAATTGAATTGTCGAGCCTCAATTAAATTCATATTCTCAA